>JABUQX010059888.1:42500-62041 GCA_015478945.1 Trachelipus rathkii | reverse complement strand
CAAGAAAAGTGGATTTGTAAGTTAGGATGAAGTGAAATACATATCAATCGCTGTGAAAAAAAAAAACAATTTGAACAATTTTTGTTGTTGTATAATCTCTTTGATATTCTCTTACATATCTGAGTTTGAATGATTGAGACTACTTTCTTGAATGGAAAGGATTTAGCCCTGATAGCTCGATGAAGTAAGACTATTATTTTCAAATGTTGTTTATTGTAAGATATTGAATATTTATTTGTAATAATTGAATAGATATTTATTTTTGTAGCTTCCTTACAATGAAAACTTCGATAAAAAGTAAAAATATAAGAGTTTATATTTATAATATAAATATACTATCTGAAAAAAGGTTATAATTTAATATTTATACCCAAAAAAAAAAAAAAAAAAAAAAAGAATTCAGGAGATATTTGTCAACAAAAAAAATATGTTTTATCAAAATACAAGTTTCAAATATAAAGTATCGTTTTGAATGTACCATTTAATAAAAAAAACAAATTGTTGTGAACAAAAATCTCTTATTTAAATATTTATTTGAAATAACTCGAAAATATATTATAATTTTTGTTACGATTTCTGAACTTATTTTGTGCTTATAGTAAGAAATAGTTATTCTTTAAATTATATTATAGCTAATGTATATATATATAAAATACTCATAAATATTACTGATGAATAAGATATTATTATAGATATAGAAAAGAAAGAAGACCGAGAAGAGAGAGAGAGAGAGAGAGATTCATCATTAAATTCGAAACTGAAATTTATATAAAATTTTATAACAAAATAAAAATTAATTTCCTAAATTTAAATTGTGTCCAGCCTACGTATAAGCTGTGCACAAGTCCGAAAGTTGAAAATACCTTTCAACATTAGCATTTGATGAAGTTGCGCAATATGCTTACTATTTCATATATAACCTTCTCATCTATTTCTTGAAGATCTGTCAAGAATAAGAGGTCACTGCTGACAACAAAGATCATAATAGGTAACTTTATGAAATGAGCGAGAATTTCTCTTAATTATACCAAAATGGCAATCAATCAATAATCATTTTTCCATTAATAAATTCCATGCTTTAATACTCACCTCTGAAAGTACTCGGTTGAATCTTGGTTAATATCTATACGCAATAAGTGACTTGTTCTGTCCTGATTATACTCTTTTTTACTTTTGCTAAATCTTCTGTAGTGTGATAAGTTCTTAAGTTTATAGTAAGGATCACTCACATAGTTTAACAGTCATGTCTTCGACTTGTTGAATCTTCCACACACTCCACACATGATTTTATTATAATCTTTGGAAGTGCATCGATGTAGAAAGAAATCCAAGGCCCGAAAACAAAATCATAGTTTAAAATTAAAATTGACAAAACATATTACTATATATATAATATATGATTATATATATAATATATATATTAATATATATATATTATAATGTACTATATAAGTTACATACACTACTTATACTATTTATATATTATTAATCGTCTCACATTAATAATAAACCTCAGCCAGAAAATATTATTACAAGTTATCTTCTGTAATGGACAAGAAACACATATCAACATAGCTTAGAAAAAATAATTAAATATATTTTTTAAACATTTTTATGCATGTATTTATATGTTTTAAACCATTGTTTTTGCTTTAACCATGGTTTAAACAATCCCACCCTATATATATTATGATAAAATTTATATAATATATTATATAAGCAGTATATATATAATTAGTATAATTAATATATATAAATATATATATATATATTATTTATATATAATAATTAGTATAATATATTATTATAATAAATATGTAAACCGTCTTCGTTACTACTTTTCTCGTACCCTTATCTAACTTAGACCACGATCGAACAATGGAGAAACTAAATTATACACGTGGTTAAATTATTATATTTTAAAGAAGAATACCACCATTCACTGCCCAATTCGAAATTAGGGTTATACGAAAACCCACAATTACCCTTATATACTGATAATATACATATATAATAATATATATAATTATATATAATATTAATATATATATATATAATAATATATTTATATATAATATTAATATATATATTATATATATAATAATTTATTATAAAATATATATTATGAAAGAAATTTATAAAAAGAAGATAGATATTATATATCTATTAGTAATAGGTAAGATTAAAAGATAAATATACCTATATATCATATTTATATAAAATAAAGATACAATACACTCAATAAAGTTAACATTTCTCATATATATAAAACTGATACAATCAATAGACCTAACCTAATATACAATATCATCTTAAATCATTACTACGATGATTATATAATATCAATAAACTAATATTAACTAAAATCGAACACTAACAATGTTTATATAAAAATGTCACAAAATGAATTAGAAGCAAAAGAACAACAAATTATCAGCCAAATATAATACGCTGCACTTTTGAAATCAAACTTACCCAATAGTCCTTGGCAATCGATCTAAAGAAAACCTTGAAAATTTCCATCTAGCTCTGCGCATTGTACCCATAGGTATTTAAAACTAGCAAAATTTTTAGCAGACAGAAAAATAAAGTAATATATACTACTTCACGTAATACGTATGTTTCAAACACACAGAATACCGCATATAGCATTCAATCATCTTCGCTCCATGGAGACATAACTTCAAGATAATCAATCTTAAAATTTTCAATTACTTTCTCTCTTCGCTTTCTATAGCAAACTCTTCAGATTTACTTATATTCAAATGGCGTAGATTTCTATTCATATACTCATCTTCCTAACAATTATATTCTCCAAATCTTCCTAAAAATCAAATAGTTATTGATCATATATTTTCTAAAAAAAAACAAAGTAAACCTTAAGGTTCTAAAAATTACCATTACAACTTACTATCAATTATTTACCATAAACAATTATTCATAAATACTACACTATGCTTGTAAAAACTAGCTAAAATATTCTACTAAATAATATTTGTTTTAAATTAAAATCACCATAACAATTACATTTCTTTCCAGGCTTTTGATACTGCTTATTCGTAGTTAATTCTCTCCTTCTCACGATATTAGGACTTTTTTACACTTGGTTCACCAATCCCCTCGAGTCTCTTCACGAATGCATCTTACAAATCCCCCTCTCCTCACGTTCATCTATTATATCATCTAGCTTTTAGTTTTATACAATCGTATTCCTCATTTTTCTCACAACTCTCTTTGAACCAAATTACAAAAGAGTAAAAATTAGCTTACGACCTCATTCCTCACTTTCACCTTCTCCCTGTAATCATTCATAATAACATAATTGGAATCAACCCACCCTAATTATCTCTCATTTCTCTGTAAAAATTACCGCTCACGATTAATTCTGTTCCTGGGAAAATAACTTACAAAATCCACTCCACCATTACTACTCATCATACTCCTCGGTCTTCTTTCTCCATCCTTAATAAAATCACTCCCTATACTAACGGACATAACTAAAATCAAGTCTGCCCCTACCATAGCAATGAGGCCAACATAAGCAACCGCCAAATTACTTGTCTCCACAATATATTCGCCGATTTGGATGGGTGTCGAACAAAGTGTATTACGAAACTCTTCATTCATCTATATCAACTATTATTTCAATTTACACAATTTAGAACCAAATTATATAAAACAACATAATCTGATATTCTAGTTTTTATAAATAATGAATTGATAAATATTGAATACATAATAGAATAAATAATAATAATAATATTAATATAAAAAACAATAATGATAAATGACTAATCAAATAATAATAAGATTGAATAATTAGAAATAAAAAATATATTAGGAAAGAAAATTATAAGAATGCTGATTATAGAAAACTACTACTCTTAAGTTTGATTTAATATTATCCCTATATAACTAATAATAATAATAAATGATAATATTAAAATAATTGTAATATAATAATTTCCGGAATGACCGATCCTCTATCACGCTCTGTATATTAATAAAATTCCGACTATCTCATGTGGGAAAGTATGCATATAAAGTCATCAATATATACATAATTAAATGAAGATTAAATAGATTAATATTAAAATGTTATTAATAGAATTCTATTAAAATTAAAATCATTAATAATATAAATACTAATAGAAAAGAAATCTCCCCTAAAAAATCTAAATTGTTAATTTTTTGATCCCGGTTTGAGACTGTGATATTTCTCTCATTACAACTCTATACCAGAATACATCTATCCTCCTAATTAAGATGAATAAAAAATCTCATAATTATTTAAATACCAAAAAAAACAACTGAAAAACCACTAAGACAATATTAATTATAATATTCTCCCAGACTGTTGTGATAAATTAAAACAAAATCATATCAACATAATAGATACATGAGAGAACAATTAATAATAATAATTGAAAATAATAATAAGAGTATATAATATATATGAATTAATAATATATTTAATTTCATGAATGAATTAATTATATAAATATATTGAAATAGACTAAAGATAATAAATTTTTATAGTATAAAATAATAATAATATTAATATCATCATGTACTAATAAAATAATACTAAATTAAGTAAATTAAGTTCATTATCAATTCTAATTCAGTAAAAAAAATTGTAAATTATTCACATATAAATTACATTATGACATATTAATCTAATATAGATATGACAATTAGTGAAGTCATTTATAAGAATCACATAGAATAAATACACATGACATCAATAATAATTAACGATATTACAATACAGGATTACACAAAGTACAATAAAATGAATGATTTGTGGACGTCTAAATTTTACGACTAAAGTACATAAATATAATTCAATGTATTAAATATATCTATCTCTAAAGTATAATAAGATGATTCATAAAAAATATTTAGTAAATTATTATAAATAATAATATAATAATCTTAATAATTAATATAATGAGGATATTTGTAATGACCTTTGAATATTATAATAATATATAATAATCTATGAACATAATAATAAAATGTATAATATAATTTAAAATAAAATTATTAATAAATATACCTAAAAATTTGTTGTAATTTAATTACACACAAAAAAATAATTTGGAATTTTTTTGGACAATCATACAAAAGAATAACATGATTACGTGAAAATTCATGAACCACAAAAATATATTTATAAATATAAAGTAAATGAGAAATAAATTATTATTATATCTATATTTATTACGATAAAAGTTTTCACCAAAATGATTTTTCGTATGAAAGTTCGCATGGTACTCCACAATCAGCGATCAATATGAACAAAAATTGAGTCACAACGAAATATAATAAGAAATAATTCGATGCAAATAACAAAGATTTACACAAGAAATTATATAGTACTGTAATTTGTATTATATTATCCTATATATAAATTATTTAATCTTTATTTCAATCTAATGATCTCTTTCTCTATCGTAAGATTATCTTCTACGGCTACTACGTGTGATTAATAATAATAGATTATATTTAAAAAATCAGGGATTATTTAATATTGTAGAGTTCCTGATACATTTTAAAATTTAATTAATGATCTATTTTAATAGGCAAACTTAGACTAATACATGCTAGTTCTTGAGTTATATGCTTTTAGGTACACTCGACTATAAACTTCTTGAAACTCGCAAAATTAGGGTTTTTCCATGACTATAAATTTATAATTAGGGAAAAAATTCATCTTAAACTATATAGATATTAATATATAATGTAATTAGATTTTATTATTTTTTAGTACAGCTAACGTATGCTGACCACAATTTAATTATTTAAATATATTAAACTTTTAATTTATAGATCATGTTATTAATATATTATTATTATATATATTTTAATTATTATTATTATATTAAATATATTTCTAATTAAGTATTATTTAATAATTATATAATTTTAATTTTACATATATTTACATTATTATTTTTATTTAATTTAATACATAAATTATATATTATTATATATTATATATTATTTTATTATTTTATTATTTATTACAATATATTTTATTATATCTATTTTATTATTATTTTATTTATTAATTATTATATATATAATATATAGATATATTTATATTATTAATATTTATATTATATATATATATATATTTTTATCTATTATTATTTAATTATGTATTTCATAATTATTATTATTATATTTATAATTATATTATATATTCATTAATTTTATTAATTATTATTATTATATGATCATTATAATATTAATTATATTATTTATAATATATATATATTAATTTATATATTAATATTATATTATTAATTTTAATTAATTAATTATTATTATTATTATATTAATTATATTATATATTATAATATATATTATAATTATTATATTTTTAATTATTATAATATTATATTATATATATTTTATATTTATTAATTTATATTATTATTATATATTATATTATTCATTATTAGTAATTATATATATTATTTAATGACATATATTCCACGATCGATTTTTATTAATATATATATCGATATTTATACAATCTAGTATCAAATAGCAATATAATATTCTATATATATAATAGTTAATTTAAACTCTAATATCACGATAATTCTTTCGTAAACAATCATTTTATTTTTATCTTATACCCATCTCGATAAATTATGACATTTATCAGTTCCTAATTAGTATTGATTAGCAAAACGGTCTTTCAAAGTAGATAAATAAAATTTTAAGGCAGATCAATTAATTAATGTTTGATTTACTATTAGACAATCAATAGTTAGCATAGTTAAAAATGATGTCCTACGAATCAAAGCGCAATACATCATAAAAAGGTTTGTATGTTTTCATATTTTTAAACTATAATAAAGATAGAATGATGTGGAAAGGTAAGCAATAATATATAAAGTCTTACAGACTTACACGTAATTTCTATCGAAGTTCTTGACTGTAGCATATCGAGAAGAGATAGACTGAGATAGAATAGATGAGATATAGAACGAACCTAATATAATATGGATATAGAGAAGAGAGAGAGAGAAGAGAGAATTCAGATTTTAATATAGAAGAAAGATAGTTAAGCAAAACAAAAGAAGTTGTAAATATAATATATGAGAGTAGACCTAAAAGAAATGGATAGAATATATATAAATATATAATAAATGATAGTAATATATATATGAGAGATACTTAGTAGAAGAGAGAAGCAAATTAATTACAAATCTTTTAGAAGAGTGCTTTTATACGCATATTTCAATATTTCACTAACAAATCTATAAAGCGTAGAGAAGTATAGATATCGAATATAAGATACCTATAAACCTAGCAAGTGAGATTTCCAATATTATTCATAGCTTCTAATTCGTACTAATAGAGTGTTAGTAAATATAAACATTAAGACATAGTAAGTTTCTAAATCCCTAGAAGCTCTTAAAACTCTGACCGATACGATGTTTGAGAATTGAACGATTAACCATCTACGACCAACATACTACTACTCTCCGGTACGAGTGAGACCATTTTTATCACATTATCATAGACTAATAAAAATACAAGCAAAAAAAAAAAAAAAACAACAAAAAAACATTTAAAACAAGAAGAAAGGCACAAAGAGAGAAGAAGCGATAGCTCATGAAAAGCATAATTTTTACGAATCAGCGTTAACAAAAATGGATTTATATAAATACCAAGAACGGAAACGAGACTCCAAATTTTCTGAAATACTTTAGTCCCTGGTTACTTCAAATCACGCTGCTGTGTATTTTCAAATAAAATATATTTATCCATTTCACAGATTCCAAGATGCTATTTTTGCCATGTATTCTTTCCAAATAATGAAATAAAAGAATATTCAACATCCCTTAACTATAGACGTAGTTAAACGATTAAGGCAACTACTAAAGCTTCCTCAAAGAACATCTCTACTGCACCATACATAAAATTCCATCGTGTAAATTTTATTTTCACAGTACATCGATCTCTATATTTATCATAATTATGAATCTGAAGTTCTCAGATTTATATAAGTATAGTAGAAGCAATGCGTAATATTGTACTGAGTTATCAACAAAGGTTGATATAAGATAGGACATACTATAGCAGAACTATAATACTCTATTATAATGAAACAGCTGTAAGCATACCCGATATATGCTTTCTTAACTTCTATTAAGTAAGCTAAAGTCTAGTATACCAGTAATAATTTAAAAATATATATTGTAATAACTATTTATATATTAATTAAATAAATATTGTTATATTATAATTACAATTAAATTTTGTAATTAATTACTATATATATAATTTATTTTAAGTCCCAATGTCATAATTACACAGGAAGTGGCTCAACAATTATAAAAATATTTAAATTAATTTAAAATGTCCACTAGTGACTGAAAGTATAACTAAGGACAGTTATATCGACATTTTACTACATTGAGAAAAAAATGAAATATAATTTAATATTATACTTACTCATATTATTGACACAGATATATATTGACAGAATCATCTTGAAAATTTCCGTATATTAATATGTAAGTTCTAAATTGAGTTAATCGAGTATAATAATCAAAGATTTCGATTTTAGGTTTTCTCAGGCGTATATTACCTTTGACCTTAACAATTACAAGATAAAGGGATTTATTATCCAACAGAGAGTAATAAAAACAAAGGAATAGATTGGAGTTTTATGTTATTATTGAAATAATATATTATTAAGCATACATAAAATAACATCTATAAATTGTTAAAGAATTACACAAAAAATTTATATCGAAACTATAGACAATTAATGGCTCACTAATAGCAAAATATAAAAACAAAAAATGGTGACCTAAAAAAAAATAAAAATTATTCTTATAGTAAGATCGAGTTCAAATAGGTCAGAAGTTGGGGAGTTTTTTAAAATTTTAATAAACAATTAAATTGAAATCTAATAGATTAATAGCTATATAGATATATCTTATCGGTACATGAACATCAGATATGTTATAACAAATAGTGTTATTATATAAATTTCAATATTGTAGCTGTATTTAGAAATGATAAAAAGTAATCAAAAATTTTATGAATATATAATAAACCAATGGTAATATAATATAATATATATATATTTATATTATATTATATATATATATTATATATAATTATAATATAATAATATATATATTATAATATATATACTATATAAATATATATATATATATAATATAATATATTAATATATATAATTATATATATAATATAATATATATATATATAATTATATATATATTAATTATATATATATATATATATATATAATATATATATATTTAATAATAAATTATAATATAAATAATATAACTATATAGTATAATAAGTTTGCTGAAAATATTATATGAGCACTATAAACCAGATCCGAAACGTATGAGCTATTCTTATATATGTATTAATAATCAGGTAGTTACAGAAACTAAAGCTACACGTTTAAACCCTAGTCGCTGTTACTTGATAATAAAGGTTTGTAGAATTTCCTTTCTGCATTATAACAAACTAATTAATTATATATAATTTTAGATATAATATATATAATATTATATAATATAATATATATATATAATATAATATATATAAAGATAATTATATCAATCTAATGAATTTGTTAAGATAGTTAGTAGCGAAAGGTATATAATTATATCATATCAACAACCATTAGTTAAGCATATATTATTCCTAAAACGCTATCACAAATAGATATTAAAATTCATTATCAATGAAAATTTCTTTTAATAAATACAATAATTATTATATAAAATAGAAATTTATATGATAAAATTTCAATAAAATTGATATCGAATAATATACTTAACAGCTAGCTAGTTAGTGTAAAATAAGATGAGTGATAGGTTTGCCAATCACGTGTAAATTAGGCCAAATAGCACAAAACTTAAATACGTAATAATTTAAAGATTTTCGTGAACCGTTTCGTAAAAGCATTTTGCAATGAGAAAATAATATACTATAATATGCATTTCTACTTCAAATATGTTTATTTTATAATTATAAGAATAGATATATTATATAATATATATTTTAATTAAATAATTTTATTAATATAAGTTTTTTATTTTAATAAAAGTTAACTAACCAGATCTAATTTAGTGCGGTATTCATTACTATTATATCTATATATACAAAGCAATCCAATTTTTCTGGTTACATTTAAAAGGAGTGACAATATCCATTATATATTCAATCAAGTTATATCGTATCTTATTTTTTTCCTTTCTTATATCTTTATTTATCTATTTAATCAAAATTTCAACCTCGTATATTTATAACAAGAGAAAATCAAATATTAAAACTATTCATCGGAGTCCTCTTTCAAATAGAATCTGTGATAATAAAGATAAAGTATACTTAATGTTTAAAATATACATATATTTAAATAACGGGTAAAACAAATTATTTAGTATTTAAACCTAAACGACCAATTATATATTATTATTATTTCATTTGCAATAATTTCTACAATATTTAACACTATCTTAATAGAGAGTTGTTCAAAATATATGAATTTTAACATTATTATTTTTTTATTTTTCTTGATATTGTAAGATTAATATTGTTATAATATTTATAATTATTTAATATTAATTATAGGTGATATCTAAATTAAATTTATTTATTATCCATTAATAAATTATTATATTATAATTATTCTTTTAATGTCATTATCATTATATTACCAAATTCTTAAGTCGTATTATTATTATATTTTTATATATATTATTCTTAAATTATTTTATTTATTTTTATTAATATATTATATCATATATTAGAGTTACTACTTATGACCTTAATATATATAATCTTGTATTTCATGTCATTTTTATCAATTCTTTTATTGTTTTATAATTTATTATTTTATTCAATTATTCCATTTTTCCTTTTTATAATTAATTAAATTTAATTTCAGAACATTTAGAAATGTTCTGTATTAACTTTGTTAAAGTAGTATTTTAATTAAATTTGATACTCTTTTATATTAATTGAAAAAATTAAATTTTATATATTTATTTAATATTTTTCATTGTAGGGTAAGATATTATTATAAATCGTGTTAATTATTATTTTATTTATTATTTTAAAACTATTAATTTATAATTTTCAAATAGATTCTTTTTATATTTTATATTTTAAAATTATATAATATTTAATTTTTAATAAATATTATTTTATAAAATATATTACATATAAAATTTATTGTGAATGCATTTGGATTATTTCAAAAACAATAATGAATTAAATTAAATGTAACTACTTAAAATAAGATAAAAAAAATTAAAAAAAACAAATAAAAGTAATGTAAAAAAAATTTAAAAAAATATAAAATTTTCTCTTATAAATATCTTAAATATGAATATGATTATTATTCATTCCTTAAATAAATCGAAAGGTAAAATAAAAATCGGTAATAGTCTCTTAAAACGGAGTACCTAATAATGAATCTCCGACTTGACGCTCATCTTTAAACAGTTTCATGAGCGAAGCTCGAAGAAAGCACAAAAACCAGACGCCACATACTCACGATTACCATAGAACATCAAAAAGATATAAATAAAAAACTAAAAGTTTATTAATGAATAAATAAATTAAAAGATAGAAAAATCTCATACTACTCAAGAAAGTAAATATTCTTTATACTGTAAGAAATATACTTTATATGTAAGTATACTACTTAATAAACTAACTTTAAAAAGAATTAAATTATTGTATTCAAAGTTAATTTAATATTTAAAATGTAAATATATACTATATATTAATTATTTATTTAATTTTAAATTATGTGTTTTCGAAAATATTATAGTTGTGTGTAAAATATCTTACATCTTTTGTTTTGCATCGATTTTGAAATATTATTATTACAATCCCTAAAATTAAATAAAAAACTAATAAATTGATAATAATTAAAGTATAGAAGTATATGAATATTACGTATTCCTCAAACTATATAAGCAGATTACATATGAAGTAAATATAACTTATTCTAATATGCTAAGTTACTATACTAAGCAAAGTAGCACATACAAAACTTAATTTACATTTAATAATTCAAATGAATGGGAGCATTTGTAAAAATATAATTATTCATCATCTCATCCTCATAAACGCCAATATCTTTTCAGAATTCAGGAAAAGTAAAATGTAATATATCAAAATAAAAATATTATATATATATAATAACTTCATATTATTATATTATATATATATATATATACCTATATATCATATTTAATTATTAACTTACATCCAATATATCTGTGTGTAAATAAAGTGTGCTTTAGAAGCCACAATAAACCAAGAGATATGGGATAATAATCCAATTATCAGAGTCTCGATTGATATAGGATTGCTTATCCTCAAAACGGCGGTTAAAACGGCGGATTAGTAACTTATGCTCCCGGAATAATCTATAAAGTTAAAAAGATGTTTGTTGTTAGCGCTTGGACTCAGCAAAGTACTCTATTTTATATATTATCATATAGGTTGTCAAATAGTACCGAATAATACATAAAGAATGTACGTATATGAGAGAATTGAATCGGTCATCAAGAGATCTTCTCAAAGTTCGAGTAAGTAGGTACTAGAATTATTCAGTGAAAGGCAGGAGTTCATTTATAATAAGGGTAAGATCAAAAGAGTGGTACAATTTATTATCGATGACTGTAGAATTAGATTTAAGTATTGAGCTCTGTACAAATCTCGACGCAAATAATTTCTATAATACTTGTCTATTTATTCATTAATCTGTATAGATGTGCATATATTCTATGCATTGGCATAGGAATGGATAAGAACAGATTCCATAAAAGAGAAGTTTAGAAATACTCGCTATTATAGATATATATATATATATTTACATAAACCCTAGTCTTAAGAGCTTATTCGTAAAAGAAACAATTTGATACTCCTAAGATAGATTACAAAGAAATGAGAAATATCAATAATATCATAAAAATTGTGAGAAGTACGAGTGAGTGTGTATTTAGAATTATAATTTCTATGTAATTGTTAGTGAAAAAACTAGATTTAGGTAAATATAATATGAAGAAAATATACATTTTAAAAAGACATTAGATTATAACCATGTTTAATATCACTGCCAATTAGAAACAGAATGAGAAGATATACAGATTCAGTGTCTTCCTATTGACCATTATGAAGCAAAACTTACTTGCAATGATGGGTATGCATTTTATCAAATATGATTATAATAGTAAATGCATATGATAATTATACAATCGTATTCGCAACTGAATTGAAATAATTAAATCCAAAAAGTAATCTCATTTATACTCCGGGATAATCTTTCTACCATTACAACACGCTATGTTAATGAATCCAAAAGGAAACTTAATCACTTCGAAATATCTATAGAAACAGTAACCGACGATCAGAGACTGCAAGTCTACAAGATATAAATGTACATAGTACACCAGAGACTATACATTACGCCCCTATATGGTATTATCGTGGTACAGGAAAAAATAGATCCCAGTTCACAATAAGCTATCCGCTATCTCCAAATAAAATACCGTATACAGTCCCACCGCAGGCTTTATATAGATTAGTTTGAGTTAGCTGAGTAAATTAGTTGTTAGTTAGTTAGTAGTTATGTTAGCGTAGGTTAGGTAATAATTAGTTTTAAGGTTAGGTAGGATTATAAGGTAGGTTAAGTTAGAGTTATGATGATATAGTTAAGTTATGCTAATTATAGTATTAGCTTACGGTGTATGTTTAGTAAGTTATTAGATTAGTGTGTAATTATGTTAGGTTAGGTAATAATATTTAGTTTAAGTAAATTAATTATAGGTTAAGTTAAGTTAAGTATTGTTTGGATTCGTTAGATAAACTCAAAATAAACCAGATTTTTTTTTTTGCAAATTATCCAAAATTAGTCTATGCCAAGTTGTATTATTACAGCGATTCAGCCTAGACTTATCAAATCCAACTAATGATACTACTACAAGATTAAAACAATTAAAATTTTTTACAAAACTAAAGTTCAGTTAAAAATAGATTCAAGAAATTTGAAAAACCAGAGTATCAAAATATTATATATGTTATAAGTCGAATAATATAGTACGTTTCCTAACACAAGACGCACACATTCACCTACACAAAACTACAAACGAACACCACAATATTTTAAAGATTTATTGAGTTATTACAGGTCATCGACTTCACCAACGTGGTTTAGAGATTACAAGTTTGAACCCAAGATTTAGAGACTTCAGTATATAGTACAGCTTCAATAATTAATATTAAATATAAAAATATTATTATACTAATATATATCATATATATTATAATATTATTAATTATATAGCAATTATTATGAATCTATAATCATATATATATATAAGTAGAGTATAATATGTAATATTTATTTACTTATAATAATATAATTAAGTTAATATAAATTAATATAATAATCATAATATTATTAAATATATTAATATTATATTATATTATATTAAAAACATATATACTATATTATATATATAATATATAATATATTATATATATAATATAATATTAGATTATAAATTAATAATATATAATTATATATTAATATTTTATTATAATAAATAATATATATATATAAATATATATATAGTATTATATAAATATATATTATATATATATATTATATTTATATTATATATAACTCTCTATTTCATTCAAATCAATATTCTGTCTTATAATAAAAAGTTATTATCTTTCCATATATTTCTATCTTTTTTTGTGATGTAGAATAATATATCTTATATTAATATATCTCATAAATGAATAAGAAAAGAAATGTAAAAATTTATATCTGTCTGTAGGATGTTGATATCTATATATTATAAATATTTAAGGTAAAAATTTTTATCTTCCTTTATTAAATGTACGATTATATTACAATAGATGCTTATATATAATGGGTTAATATTTAACGATAACTGATTTATAATTATAAAAGAAGAATATACTCTAATAAGTATAATAGGCATTCAAGACTAATCGAAGTATATAAACCGTCTATTAAAAATATAACACTATTAATTAACTAATTAAATATATTAGTATATAATATACATTAATATATATATATTATATATATATAGATGCAGTAAAAGAACAGTTTTGAACACAAGATTTATACTTCAGAAACATTTACGGCATCATAATAATATTAATAATTTATAAATATATCGTACGAAGTATAACATCGTTGGCCCTTTTTGGATATCTTTGAGTCTAATTTCTAAATGAAATATTTAAATTTTTTTTTTTATAAATATTTATATATAAGAAGCTATTAATTTAATCAAATTAGGATATACTTTCATAAAAATCGATTAGTTAACTATCAATAAATAATAATTAAATATATTTTTATATAAAAATAAATAAAAAAAAAATTTGAGCTTAAGGAAAAAATTTGTAATTAAATGTCATCTAATATTAAAAAAATATATATAAATGTTTTCAGAAAATGTAAAAAATAGTAAATAAGTTCTTATTATATATTAATAATAAAACTTGTAAAACTTATACAAGTTTCAAATATAATATAATATATTATTATAATATTATAAAATATTATATAATATATCTATTATATATATAAATAATATATATTATTATATATATATATATATTAAATTATATGTATTATATAATATAAATCTATATTATAATATTTATTATATAATAATATTTTTAATTATAATTTTAATATTTATAATATATATATGATATATCTATAGAGAAATATGTATATATTATTAAAATATATAATTATATATATGTTAAAAAATATATATTTTAATATTTTCTAATATTAGAAATCTATAAATATGATCTATAAAAATATATATATATTATATATATATAGATAATAATATTATATTATATATATTATAATATATATATATATTATAAATTATTATATATATATATATAATATTTATATATTATAGATTATAATAATATAATATATATATTACATTATATATATATTATATATATATTATATATATAATATATAATATATATATTATTTAATTAAATATATGTAATATATAATATATATATTATATAATAAATATATATATATATATAACTATTTATATATAATGCTATATGTTAGCGAAGTTAGATCGCATAACAACACTGGAGTAAAAAGTAAAAAGAAAAGATAAAATTAGTAATAGAGAATAAAGAACCTTAATAAATCTCAAAAAACATTGGGAATAGATAATTCTAAACAGTATCGGAAAACTTTAATCAGGATAGTAACTCAAATTGTTAATAGCTAGTTAATATTTAGTAAACTAATTATTTTAAGTATTTTAAAAGCATAAATATATTATATATTATTATATGAATACAAAATTAATAAATAAAACAAATAACATAATAATAATTGATTTTATTAACAAATAAAGACATAAAGGAGCAACAAAATTTTTAATCAGTTCTTTTCTAATATATTTTATTATATTTTATAAACAACCATTGTGAGCTTTATTTCCTTAATGGCAATACTTATCATATATGAGCGAAGGCTTACGCCCTGAGCTATACTAATATAGGTGGGCTCATATATGTATACTAATCAAGGACCATCATACAAAAAGAACAAGTTTTGAACGTTTTTGCATAGTTTATTTATCTATATCATATATATATATCATATATAGTTTACTTATACACATATATTAGACATGTCATGGATGGGCTACTATATATAAAGTATAATGGCATGGTATAGGCTATAATGTAGCTATATATTGTAGGCTACTATAAGGGCTATAGGCAGGTCATATGTCTATAAGAGGGTATACTAATTCAGTACTATGCTATATAAAGGCATGACTATCAATGGCTATAGTATATATAATGGTATAAGTACATGGGTCATAATTAGCTAATACATGGCAGGCATGCGCATGCTTGTTATGAGCGAGGCAATGCGCGCTCGCTAATTGATGCCTATGTGTGCTACACTTTTCGGTCGCAAAGATATTCACATAAAGAAACGAATTTTTCTATCATTATACACAAATAACACAATACATTATTATGTATTTATATTATCTAGTTATTAATAAATTTAAATAGATTTAGATATAAAATAATAAACTAGATATATCCTAGATAACTATTAAATTTAAGTATGCTATATATATAATTGGTCAATAAATTCTATTCAATCAGTCCTTTCGACAATGAATTTAGAATAAATACAAGGAATTTAAAAAATAATAGATAACCTTCTTATCGCATAAAATCGTAGGTGAAGGTTTCGACGCTTTTCATGTGCTTTAGCCTATGAGTTATCCGAATTGCTATCTATATCATTCGCATGTTCGTCTGCGTTAGCGTGTACGATTGTAAGTTCATCGATCAAACGCTCCCAATATTAAATGATAGAGATCTATGTAATAACGACACTAGCCTTTCAATGCCACCAAACAAAATAAAGAAATAACAATCAAACTCTGATCTAATAAACATATACAAGATAAATCAATAATCACTACAAGTAACTCATAATAGAATCTAAATGACTAAGTGCATATAACATAATCAATAGTGCATTAACTCATATAATCGAACTAAATAATTGATTATAGATATAATAAAATATTTGAATAATTAATATAATAAATAATAATAATAATAATATTACAATACTATAATATAACAATAAACGAATAAACAAGATCAAAATACTATAATAACAATACTATAATAAACAAATAACAATACAATTCAATAATAGATAATAACAATATATATAATAATAATAATAAAATAATATATAATATAATAATAATAAAATAATTAATATATTGATAACAAACCCATTTGCCATATAGATGCTTGTGAATACATCTCGAACATTAATTATATTGCATACTAAGAAGTTGAAAATTCTCTGTAACTCTACTTATTTATAATTACGAAATTATAACTTTAACTCCACGAAACTATAGTATATAATATTTCTTAATACAATAATTTTATGAGAATAGTATGATTTTTTACTAAATATAAAATATATTATATAATATATATATATAATATATTATTAATATTGATATACTATATATAATATTATATAATAATATAATAACTATATATATATATAAATGATAATAGATATATATTAATATATATATATACCATATATTAGTATAACATATAACATATAATAATAACTCTATATATATATATATTAAGATAAATATATTATAATATATTTAGATATAAGATATATATAGGTTGCATTTATTAACTATATAATATATTATATAAAAATATTATAGCTATTAATTTATTATATTATACCACGAAAATATATATATATATATATATATGAACGTCTGCAGGTAAAGATGATAGAGAGCAGTTAGTTTCTTGCTTATCTTCTCTACAACAGTTGTAGTATTTATTAATTTTATTGAAATGTCAAAATTATTCATACTTCTTAGAGAATTTTCCTGTAGTATTCATCGAAATATATATATAGATACTTTTTTATATAAAAAATTTACATACTGTTATATGTGATGACTGAATTTTAAGAACTCCAATTTTGCAATTTATTTGAATTATAATGTTTTCGACTTCTAAATCATTCTGGGAAATTTTTTTATTCAATGTATGTTATAAAATTTGAACAAAAATAAATTTTTACATTAATTTCTAATACTAATATATAATTATCATATATATATATAAGACTATAAATATAGAAATATAGTAAAATATATACATGAATATATGTACATAATATATATAATATTATATATATATATATTATTATATATTATATCATATTATATATATAGAAATATTGAAACTATATGTAAAAAATACTGCATGAATATACTGTACATAAAGTGAGTAAAAGTTTTTAATGCTCACAGGATTTTAGCTTTAGAACGCATGTCCCAGATAAACTAAAATTATATATATATTATTAATCAGGTGATAACTAGCTATTTTGAGTCTATGTTTAACTTTTATTATATTATTTTTTTTTTTTTTCTTTTGTGAAGAAAGTTTTTTGTAAAATCGAAAGAAATGGGATATTACCTATAAGTATAATATAACTGCATGATGCAGGAGTCGATTCATTCTAACAGGAATAACCTCTTCGTAGCGATCAACGTAGACCTATTACAACACTCCTCCACCGAATACCTTATCTACTCGGATCCTCATTCTTTATACCATGTTAATCTCTTGTGTCGCGGGGTTCCTCCGACCATCCCCTCCGGTATATGATCGTCCCCCCTCTTCCCCCGTCGGCTCGAGCCCCCTAAAATAAATTAAAATTCAAAAAAAAATCAAAATTATTCACTGACCATTAGAAACTCTCGACCGACGGGGACAAGAGGGGGACGTACATAAAATGATATTTATTATAAAAACACTGTGATTATACGTACAATAAAACGCCATTCATTATACTGTGCATTATA
>JABUQX010059888.1:22500-37500 GCA_015478945.1 Trachelipus rathkii | reverse complement strand
ATACATATATAAATAGTATATTAATATATATATATATATATCATATATATATATATATATATATATATATATTAATATATATATATATATATACGTATATATAATAGATATATTTATATAGTAATAACTATCTTATATGATGGCCAGCTCAAAAAAGCCCAATCACATATCTTCAAAAACTACAATAGTACAGTGAGAATACATTGTTGAATCCTGGTAAAATTTTTATGCAGATACGTAAAAAAAAAAAAAAAAAAAAAATCATAATCTCACCCAATTTAATACTGATTGGGTGAATGTAAATATTTGGTCAAAGCGAAATACTGATTTAGTTAGGAAAATTAAACAAAATAATAAATAAAAATAAAATAAATTGGCTTTTTTTTTAGGAGCAGGGGACATTATTATATATATATTATCAATATTATTGTAAATGTATTACACGCAAGAGATGGGCTCAGCTGTGCCCGAAATTTCGGGGGACGTTTTCCATATTACCCCGTTCGGGAGGGCGGATGGAACCCCGCGACACCACAATACCAAAGACGGGTTCCGGAGACCCTCCAGAGGGTGGGGGGAATATCCTACCGTAGTTCACCGGAAGGGAGAGACACCGACTCTGCCATCTGTCGTATACCTTGGTATTCTTTAGCTAAAAACAAAAAAAAAACATACTAAAAGTCTATTTTATTTAACGAGAACGTAAAGTCTTAAATTAGTTTTCTCTTCATATTACCTAATTATAACAATAATTTTATTTATTTTTTTTTTTTCATTTTCCTAACTAAATTTTTACCAGATTCCAAAAATGTTCTTTCCTGTAACTATTGTAGTTTTTAGATATTGATTTTTTAAATTTTTTTTTTTTTTTTTTTTTTTATTTACTTTTCCCATTACGTTGGTAAATGACGTTAGTATTAAATTTCTTTCCCGGTAGCTTTGTGTTTTTGGATATGGATTGATGCTCTTCTAGAGGCTGACTATATATATATTTATATATTATATATATAGTATATAATATATTAATTATATAAATATATATATATATAATATATCATATTATATATATATAATATATTAATAATGTATATATATATATAACTATATATATATATTAGTATTAGCTTATCTATTACTTTAATACTATATATACTATATATATATATATAATCAATATATATATATATATATAGTATAATATAACTATATATATATATATAGAAATGAATCCATATGATGTAGGGTTGTACTTCTCTGCATTGCAAGAAAGAGTGGTGTTTGAGAATAGATTAACACTCTAGGGGCGGGCAGTTCCCCTGCCCTCTGACGACGCATATTATATTAGAGTATATTATATTAATTATTAGTAAATTTATAATATTAATATAATACATATATATACTATATACATATAAATATTATATAATAGTATATATATATATATAAAATAATAATATATTTGCACGACTATCACGATTGTAGCTTCGTTTCCGAAGCCGAGTGCAGCCGTGTGCAAAATCGAATGTTTAAACGCTTCGAACTGTAAAGAATTTCCATTTACGCAATCAGAGAACAAGCAATTTGGCGACGTGCCATCTCTGGTTTGCCCGGCGCGCCGTCGGTCATCTCCGATTGCAAGGCAAATGAACGCACTGTATGATGCTATCTATTTTATTAATAATACGATATATTATTATCCTTAATATAAAGATTCCAATAAAATATTATAAACTTTTGTGCAGCATTTACGACAACGTTGTAAAGAAATGTGTAAACAAAGTATCCTTCCCAGCCCCCGTTTATAATCCTGATATAAGAATTTCAGATAACTTTAGATTATTTCTGGTCGCCGGGATTGATGCATGGAATATTCCAAACGTTCTAATAGTTCCTCCAAAAAGCGTCGCTGTATCGAAGCATATAGCACTTTGATTGCTTGATAGCCTCTCCCGCTCCTCTTCCTTCCAGCATTACGCTAAGTCTAGTAGCGTCTCAATCGCGAGCGAACTGTTCTTCTCTAATTTCATACAATTTTGATAAATTATTTCGGGTAATCTTAAATTGATGTGATTTTTCTATTTTTCAATATATCTGAAATTGTTTTGTGTTTCCTGAAAACTTGTCCAGCTATTCCTAGAGAAAGCAGAGATAATTTGAGAATGTTGAATATAATCTAAGTTATACCGTCATTACTAGACGTAATTATTTCATATTTTGGCAAATGTGTCATATTTGTTTTTTCTAATATTATACGTTTTATTACCCTTCAGATATATAGTGTTAGTAAAACCTGTTGTTAATTAATGATAAATGAAAATTATCCTTTCTAAGTTAATCCCTCCGCACATATTCTTATAAATATGAACATTACTACAGTATTAAAGAATCATCTATACACCTCCATGTACTGTTGTTACAACTGCAATTTTTCTATAACTATTTGTTAAATTTATAATTCAATTCTTTAAAAACTGAACTTCTATAAAACAGCCGAGTATAAACATTAAAAAAAATTGTTCTACATTTTAGTATATTAATATATAGTATATATTTTTTTTAATCATTTTGAATAATTATAAATTTATTCATTAAATGCAATTTTCAAAAAGCAGAAAAGCAAAGAATTTATTAATTGTTTATGGTGTCTTACAATTGACGTTTTTTTAATGAAATTTCGAAATATTTTTTATATACAAATATTTCATTATTGTGAAAACCTGTTTTAATAAAAAAATTTAACTTCTAAATTACGACTTTTCTTAAATTTTCACATTACAAATTTAAGACTCTTTAAAGTACGATTTCCAAAAATTTCAACATTTGAAATTATTTGTAAAATCTTAACATTTAGTTTTATAAATTTAACTTTGAAAAAAAAATGTGTTTCATGAAATGCTATTTCAAAAAGCAGAAAAGTGAATTTAGTAATAGTTTTAGTGTCTAAAATTAACGTTTTTTTAATAAATTTCATATTGTTTATTAATTATTCATTATTTCATTAGTTGTAAAATCCTGTTTCAATAAAAAATCTTAACTTTAAAATTACGCTTTTATTAAATTTTCACTATTACAAACTTAAGGAACTCTTAAAAAGTACGAAATTTCCTAAATTTCAACATTTTGAAATTTATTGTTAAACTTAAAATTGGAGTTTTTAACGGTATTTCAGCATTAAAAAAATAAATTGTTCATTGGTGAAAGACAATTTCAAAAAGCAGAAAAAAGATTTTATTAATTTTAGGTGTCTTAAATTGACACGTTTTTTAATTAGAATTCAAGTATTTTTTTTTTAATATTACAAATATGTCATTAGTTTTGAAAACTGTTTTAATAAAAATTTACTTCTAAAATTTCGCTTTTCTTAAATTTTCACATGTCAAAATTTAGAACTCTTAAAATACGTTTTTTCCTAAATTCAACATTTGAATTTATTGGTAAATCTTAAAATTGTGTTTTTAACCGTGTCATTTTCAGCATTTGAAAAATAATGTGTTGCATTGAAACTGCAATTTCCAAAAGCTGAAAACTGAATAATTTATTAAATAGTTTTAGATGTCTTTAAATTGACGTTTTTAATGAAAATTTCAATATTTGTTTTTATATCACCAAATATTTGAGAATTGTGAAAACCTTGTTTTAATAAAAATTTTACTTCTAAAAATTACGCTTTTTCTAAATTTTCACAATTACAAATTTACGACTCTTAAAACAGTACGATTTTTCCATAAATTTCAACATTTGAAAATTATTGTTTAAATCTTAAAATTGAATTTTAACCGGATTATTTTCCTCATTGAAAAAATAATGTTTTTACTTGAAATGCAATTTCAAAAGCTGCAAAAGAGAATGTATTAAGCCTTGTAAATAAAAAGAAAGACATTTTGTAAAAGAAATTTCAATATTTGTTTTTATATACCAATATTCATTAAGTTGTGAAAAAACCTGATTTTAATAAAAAACCTAAACTTCTAAAAATTCCGCTTTTTCTTAAAGTTTCCACATTACAAATTAGAACTCTTAAAAGTACATTTTTCCTAAATTTCAAACATTTGGAAATTTATTGGTAAATCTTAAAATTGAGTTTAACGGTTATTTTCAGCATTTCGAAAAATAATGTGATTTTCATGAAATCAATTAAAAAGCAGAAAGAGATATTTATTAAGTTGTTTTAACGTGTCTTAAATTGACGATTTTAATAGAAATTTTCAATATTTGTTTTATATACAAAATATTTCATTTTAGTTGTGAAACACTGTTTTAATAAAAAAATTTAATCTTCTTAAAATTACGCTTTTTTTTATTAATTTTCACATTACGAATTAGAACTTCTTAAAGTACGATTTTCCTAATTTACATTTGAAAGCCGAGTGCATTAAGAGTTGAGTTTTTAACCGTATTTTCAGATTTTGAAAAAAATAATGTGTTTCATTAATTGCAATTTCAAAAGCTGAAAAGTGAAATATTAATAGTTTTAGGTCTTAAATTGACGTTTTTTAATGAGAATTTTCAATATTTGTTTTATATACCAATAGTTTCATTAGTTAGTTGTAAAACCTGTTTTAATAAAAAAAATTTAACTTCTAAACTTACGTCTTTTTCTTAAATTTTCAACATTACGAATTTAGAACTCTTCTTAAAAGTACGATTAAGTACGATTTTTCCCTAAATTTCAAATTTGATAAATCTGTAATTCTTAAAATAGTTTTTAACGGTATTTTTCAGCATTTGAAAAAAATAATGTTGTTCTTGAATGCATTTCCAAAAGGCTGAAAGTGAATTGTATTAATAGCTTTTAGATGTCTTAAAATGACGTTTTTAAAAATTTAATATTTTTATATTATACCAAATATTTCATAGTTTTGAAAAACCTGTTTTAATAAAAAAATGTAACTTCTAAAAATTACGTTTTCTTAAATTTTCACATGTACAATGTTAGAACTCTTAAAAGTATACGATTTTCCTAAAATTTTCAACATTTTGAAAATTATTGTAATCTTAAATTGTAGTTTACCGTATTTCAGCATTTGAAAAATAGAATGTTTTCATTGAAATGCCAATTCTTCAAAAGCAGGAAGAGATTATTTTAAGTTGTTTTTAGTGTCTTAATTGACGTTTTTTAATGAAAAGTTCAATATTTGTTTTTATATTCCAATATTTCCATTAGTTGTGAAACCTTTTTAAAAAAATTTACTTTCTTAAAATTAGCGCTTTTTCTTAATTTAACATTACGATTTGAAAACTCCTGAAAGTCGATTTTCCTAAATTTCAACATTTGAAATTATTTGGTAATATTTAAAATTGAGTTTTTAACGTATTCGCATTTTGAAAAAAAATGTTGCATTGAAATGCAAATTCAAAAGGATGTGAATTATTAAATAGTTTTTGTGTATCTAAATTGACGTTTTTTTAATGAAATTTTACATATTTGTTTTTATATAACCAATATTTCATTAGTTGTGAAAAACCTGTTTTAATTAAAATTTTAACTATAAAATTACGCTTTTTCTTAAATTTTTCACAAATTACAAATTAGAGCCTCTTAAAAGTTACAATTTTTCCTAAAATTGTCAACATGTTGATATTATTTGTATAAATCTTAATTGAGTTTTTAACGGTCTTTTCATCATTCATGATAAAACAATTGTTTTCATTAAATGCAATTTCAGAAAACATTGAAAAGAGAATTATTTAATAGTTTTAGTGCTTTAATTGACGTTTTGTAATGAAATTTCAATATTATGTTTTTTAATTACCCAAATTTTCAGTTGTGAAACCTTGTCTTTAATAAACAAATTATAAATTCTAAAATTCGCTTTTCTTAAATTTTCACATCACAAATTTGGAAAGATCTCTAAAAGTACGATTTTTCCTAAATTTCAACATTTAAATTATTTGGTAAATCTTTAACAATTGAGTTTCTTAACGTATTTCGCATTCTGACAAAATATAATGGATGTCATTGAAATGGCAATTTCAAAATAAGCGAAAGAGGAATTATTAATTGTTTAACGTCGTCTTAAAATTGACGTTTTTAAAATGAAATTTCAATATTTGTGTTTTTTATATCACCAATATTTTTCATTAGTTGTAAAAGCCTGTTTTAATAAAAAAATTTAACGTCTAAAATTACGCTTT
Source organism: Trachelipus rathkii (assembly GCA_015478945.1). Taxonomy (NCBI): domain Eukaryota; kingdom Metazoa; phylum Arthropoda; class Malacostraca; order Isopoda; family Trachelipodidae; genus Trachelipus; species Trachelipus rathkii. The sequence goes on along the minus strand of JABUQX010059888.1, from coordinate 31,365 downwards.
TTCTTATAATAATTCACATCACGAATTTAGAACTCTTAAAGTACGATTTTCCTTAAAATTTCAAACATTTGAAAATGTTTGGTAAATTACTTTAAAAATTAGCGTTTTTAACTGGTATTTTCAGCATTTGAAAAGAATATGTGTTTCATTGAAATGCAATGTCAAAAAGCTGAAAAGTGAATCATTTTATTATATTAATTATTTATTTAGATGCTTAATAATGACGTTTTATATCTTAATTGATATATTATCATATGTGTTATTAATATACCTATAATAATAAAAGTAATCAATGAAATCTCAAACTTATTTTAAATAAAAAAATTTATATTAACTTTACAGTTTAATCACTTTCCTAATAATTTACATTACAAATTTAGTAATACTACTATATATTATATGATAGTAGTATATCAATATCTCTAATTTCAATATATTGACTGTAGATATATATATATATATGCTTTTTAGTAAGATAACCTGGAATAAAATAGAAGTTATATGTTATTAAATATTGCTCAAAAACAGAAAGTAATATTTATTAAATTGTGTATAGTGTCTTAAATTGATCGTTTTTTAACCAACATATTTATCAATAATTAGTATTATATATATAATCACAAAATATATTCATCATTATGTTAGTTGAATATATTATTTACCACGAAAATTGTAATTTCTTATAAACTTGCTACCTAATTTTTTTTCATTATTCTTAAGTTTAAGTTTACCTTGTAAGGTCCAATTTTATCTAATTTGAAAAATTATTTCGTAAATCTTTATGAGTTTTTAATCTATATTCTATTGGTATATATTTTTCTATAGCATTTAAATAAATATAATGTTAATTGAATTATATATGCCTATTTTCTAAGAAAGCAGAAAGAAATTGATTGATAAGTAATTATTTTTAAATTGCTTATATCTCTTAAAAATTTACAAATTAATTTGTTTTAATTAACCAATATTTCATTAGTGTGAAAAACCTGTTTTTTATTATAAAATAACTTTTAATCTCTTAATAATTAAGATTAACACGAATAATATTATAATTATAGAACTCTTAATAAGTATCGATATTATTATCCTATAATTTCAACATTATGAATTTCATTGGAATCTTTCAAATTGATTATTTACTATGTATTCAGCATTGAATATAAAAGTATTTTGTTACTAGTCATATTGTACAATTGTCTACTTCTGCAAGTAAGAGTAGTAAGACGAGAAATTTATTTTTAATTATTGGAATGAAGGGAATTGAGCTGAAAATTGACATAAATGGAAAAATGCTGAAATTTCTGTAGATATCCACGAAAATATTTCCTGATTGTGATAACACTCTTCTCACTCAAATTCACGTAATCGCTACCGAACAATTTGAAAATGACTTAAAAATTACTCGCATTTATTTCTTTATTTATTTTCTACTGGTCCGATAGACTTTATTCTTTAACTTTCATAAGTACGATTAATAATAAATATCAACAATCTAAAAGTTAATTTAGTTATAAATCTTAGAATTGAGTTTTTAAAGGTTTCTATAGCATTTAGTTATGATATTAGATCATGATATTAAAATATGCAATTTCAAAGAGTAAAAAATTAATTAAATAGTTTGGTGTACTTAATATTGACATATTTGTTAAAGAAATATACACAATATATTTGATTAATATTAATACTCAAATGATATTATAATTGTGCAAAACCAGTTAATAAAACTAAACTTCTAAATATTCGCTTTTCTATTAAATTTTTACACTATATATAATTTACATAATTTATATATTTAAAAATTCTTCTAACAAGATAAGATATTATTTTTTTTCCTCGTCAAAATTATTAACATGGTATAATAATTTTTTAACGGTTATATATCTCTTTAAAATCTGCTTCATATTTAATCTCGTAAGTTCTTGATAATATCGTGAATAGTAAAAGTTAATTCATTGTGGATCATATATACTCCGATTCTCTGAGCGTGGAGATGTTAATATATAGAATTATGCTTTTTTTGATATCACTCAATACTACTGATCTCTCTTAACATACTGAAATTTATCTATAACTGGACTAAGCACTCACACTACACACCGTATATATAATTTTTTATTATATATTTTTATTAATACTAAGTATGGTAAATTCATTAGTAGGGAAAACCTATTTTAATAAAAAATTTTAACATTCTAAAATTAAACCTATTTCTATATATTTTCTACATACAAATTATTTATCTCTTAAAAGTACGATTTTCTCAATTTTACAATCCATTTGAATATATATTTTTTATAGTTGAAATGACTTAATATAGTAGTTTTTTTACTAGGATTCAGCATTTAGAAAAATGTTATATGTTATCTACATATGATAATGCTAAATTTAAATAAGCGTAATATATTCAAACATTATTAATAGTATTTATAGTTTTAATAATCTGAATAGTTTATTATATATTAAATTGAAGATGTTTTTGTGTGATATCAGAGGTATTTCTATTTAGCTTGTTTGAAAAAAATTAATTGAATTCAACACTTTGTAATACTGTGCTTATAATTTTCACATTTATCATAGTGCTTTAGTGTATGAAATGATTTAAGAAAATTCTGAATTTTTAAGAATTAGCTATATTAGTCTGGTATTATAATGAAAAATATTTTTGAGATTATTTATATCTTTATTTTGTTTTTGTTTTCAGGAATTGTATTTCAATCTTAGAGCATATGCTAAATTTTGCTCTATTAAGATATTTATCATTTATTTTACTAATAAAGATGAAAATCCAGCATGAAATATGGAAAAAGTTCAAGTTATCAGCGTAAAGCCAATATGTACAAGTAACGAAGAAAATTTATACACCTCTTGTCAGCTTGAATCCAAATCTGTAATTTCCGAAAGTGACACAACTGATAATGCAAAGGTTTCTCATCAGAAAAATCCATCATTTGCTTATAGAGGTTCTGTGACTGGTAGAACCACAAATTTGAATGGTGATAATCAGGCTTTTAGAAAGGATCATTGTAATGCTAGTTTTAAGAATGCTATATCCAGATCATATAAAGAAAAAATACCGAAATCTATAGATGAAAAACTTTCTTCAAGTAAAGGTGGATTCTCTTTCCCAGCTTCTTCAAACTGTTTTGGCAGGTCAGATTTCCGTGCTTCATATAATGAGAGGCTAAGACCTGGATCTACAAGTTTGCAACAATTTACTGGTTACAAAAAGGAAAAAAAGCTTGATTCGGAAACTGGAGATTTTGTATATTTAACTGGCAATGCAGCTGCTGGAAGTGGTTTGTATAAAAGTAACTCATCGCTTGAGTTAGATCATGAACCCACAACAGAAATTAATTCTAGTACTAATCACTTAAAAAGAGAATATGGATCACATGGCTCAATTAATGTAGCAGCTGTACAACAAGAGTCCTTGTACTCAGTCCTTCAAAGCTATCAGCAGGATCCAAAGGAAGAAGAGGTAGAGCAGCTAACTGATACCTCACCTAAAGTGCTTTCTAAAATTCATCGATTGTGGGATAAAGATAAACCATCAATTTTTAAGAAATTTCTTCCCAGTAAAAGTGGTGATACTAATTTTAAGAGTGAAAAGGTTGGTGACACAAATAGTGAAATTAATTCTAATTTAGGAGGAACAGTAATAAGTAATAGTAATGCAAAAAGCTCAGAATTAATGGAAAGTGACAACAAAGAAGAAATGTCTTCCACAAAGCTTTTAAGGCGAAGATCAGCAATAGCACATTATGATTGCCAATCTTTGGCATCACAGCTAAGCCCAGAAAGACTTAAATCCTTACTTGCTGATAGATCAAATACAACAACTGGGGCATCAGCAGCAGCTATGGCAGAGTCTTCGGGCCTTCAAAATTCAGCAGTACACAATAGTTCAGAAGAATTAGCCAGTGATGATCATGATTATAATGATGGCAGATCTAATCATCTGGTCAGCAGGTAACTAATGATATTGAAATTATATCATTACTTGTAAAATTGAAAGTTTTTACCCCTCTCATTGTTATTATATTGCTTCATAAATAACTTAAATTTCATATATTTCCTTGGGTTGGTAAGTTAAGTATGGTTAATTAGATTTTTGAATAGACACATTTTATATTTAAATTGATTCATACATTAAATGAAACTGGCAATGAATAGGGAGTAAAAAAACATTTTATTTTAGGATTTTTTTTCTTATGAAAATTAATATTCAAATGGTCAATCAATTACAAAAAGTTAATACATGAATTTTATGAAAACTTTCATTTAAAACTAATCTAAAATAACTATCAGACCAATATTGGAAATAAAATAGAACGCATTGTAAGCTTGAGTCGAGAAGTAATTCGACCAAATATTTCTGGAAAGGACATTAAGGCTTCAAATCTTCATCGTTCAGCTTCCGCATCATCCATTGGTCTTTTGGAACCATTGTCAGGGTCTTCCTTTTGGTGCCAGACACTCTGTCCTTACCTAAAAAAGTCACCAATTTTAGAAAAAGTTGATCAAGGTTCAAGTTTTTACTTAACATATTTTCGATCTCAAGGTTTGTGCTTTGGAGTGTCTTTTCAAATATTATTACAATAATATGCATTAAAGAAAGTTATAGCTTTTTAAAAATCAAATAAATTTTTCTTAATTTTGTTTTCTACTGATAAAATTTTTGCCACAAAAAAAAATTAAAATATCATTTTCAACATATTTTGAAACTTTATATTATTTTTATTTTGAACCTTCTTCTCCATGGCAGGAAGTATGGTTTTGTACACCATATATATATTTTATACCCTTTTCAATAGCATAACTTTTTTTTTTTCTATTTAGAACACCAAAATTGGTTTGGAGTGGATGAATTGTTAGGTCCAGTTGCCATTAGTATAAAGAAGGAAAAAGTTGAAGAAAACTGTCTGGACAAAAATCATAGCCTACCATTGTATCAGTACCGTTTTATTTTTAGAACATCTGAGGTAAAGCTTGTTCATGATTTTGTATTATTTTGTAGATTGCTGGAAAAAGAATTGGTTATCTCTGCAACTAATAAAGTACTCATTTTTATTTTTAAAACATTAAATTTGTGTCTGTCTCAAATATTCAGTGACAAGCTGTGTCAAAACTGTTTTTGACACATTCGAGTTAGTATACTATTTTGGATAATTTTGATTGTGTTTGCGTGCGAGCTTGCATTTGTGTTGTGTTAATGACTTCGTACATAGTCAGGATTTTTAATGATTTTACAATGATTTGACATGTATATTAAAATAATGCGAAATATTGTAGACTAGGATTAGCGTTAAAATATTTTCAAATTGTAAGTTCTTTGAATATATTTGCTGTGTGATATAATAGTTAAATTTTTGAAAATGTTGGTTACCTGTTTTATGGATACGTAGTGAGGACTATTGGTCTGAATAAGAAGTATAGATCTAAAGTCAATGTGTTCAGATGGAACAATCTTAGGGGTGTGCTGTGTGAGAAGAAAGAATTGATAAAATGAGAAATGAACTATTAGAGAGTTGTGTGTGTGAAGAAAGGGAAAATGAAAGAATAATGAAAGTTATGTTGAGATGGGTTTGGTCATATGGAAGGATGAATGATAGTTGGTGGTTAAGCGGATGGATAGTGGCGAGTGTGTTGGGAACGACCGCGAAAGTGAGCAATTGATATCGGGGACAGTGACAAAAGAAAAAAAGTGATTGAATCAGTTAAACGAATGTTTGAAGGAGGAGGAAAGGGGCAAAAATATTCGTATTGGTGTTAATAAAATTTAGCCATAAATTAAAATAAAAAATGCTTCTTGCTTATAGTTGCAGAAATAATAGTCAGACAAATATATATTTATTCAGTTTTATTTTGCTTTAAAAATATTCTTTCCTTTCTTGTCTTTGTCAGTGTGGTGATATGTGAAAATGTATCACTGATGTATGGGCTACTTTTTATGTTTGTATAAAGTGTTCATATGTGTTATTTTATATAACCAAGTGATGTATGTAATTTCACATTAATCTACTAATTATATTAATATATCTTAAGTCAAATTTGGTTAAACTTAAATATTTACATATATAAGAGACTGGACATTAAAATAAAAGCATCCTTCTTATTTGTAAATATTTTATGTAAATGCTTATCTGTAAAATGAAAATTAAAATGAAATTATTTTTTTGTACCAAAAATACTTCTAGTGACAAATACATTAAACGATAATTAATCTGTTCTTTTACATACATAAAAAGGAAAGGATAAATTATTTAAAATGCAATGACTAGTTTTAGGGGAATATGTTTCATAATTTTAAGAACAAATTTCTTGTAATGGTGAGTGGTTGAAATGGTATGTGAATACTTTGATTTTAGACAAGTATTTAAAAAATGTTAGTTTTTACTTTAAAATTCAGTAAAGTGCAAGGGTGTTAAAAGAAATTGTTTTTTAATAGTATTAATTTAAGTTAAAGAACAAAAATAAGATATTGTAAGCCTTCCTTACAGTACTAAAGAGGTATAAAAACGAGTAATTTTTCCCCTGTTCTAGTGATTGATTTTTACTAATTTTGGGTGAAAATTTTATGTATTTTTCTTTTTAGCTCTATACATGTCAAGGCACAATCCGTGAGGAGATTTTACATCAGAGAGGCGAAAAAGGGAAATGTCATGGTATCAGGGAAGCAATTGAGTATATCTGTCCACAGCTCAATGTAAATTGCTTACGTTTAGGACTTTCTTCTCAAGAGGTAAGTTATTTTTTTTTAAAAAATAAAGGTCAATATGGGAATATCTTTGATATCCCTTTTGCAAAATATAATAAAGTATTATGATTGGGAGGGAAATATTTTTTCTTGAATAAAGATTATAATTAGCAAAACATCAATACAATTATGCATAAAATGTTTCACATATGTTTTTAAATACTTTTAGCACTAAAAAAAATGCAAAAAACACTTTTAAAAATCCACAAACACTTTTCTATGATATATTATATATATATATATATATATATATATATATATATAATATATATAATATATATATATATATATATAATTATATTAATATAAATAATATATATATATATTATAGTATATATTTAGATATATAATATATATTAACCGTATATATATATAAATAAAATTTTCGGCCTATCCAAGGGGAGGAGTAGAAAGCTGTATTATAAGTAAGAGGTATAGATCTAAAGTCAACTTTTCAGGATGGACATCTTAGGTGTGAGAAGACTGAATTGCTACTAATGAGTAATGAACGGCATTAGAGATTATGTATTTCAATTAACAAAATGGGGAATAAAATGAAAGTACGTTGATATGGTAGTAAACATGTTTAGATGTTAGTGTGATAATGTATGTATAGTGCGTGTAGCGTGTTGGGAAGTCGACGGCTGGGAGACTGAAGAAAAAGTGGATTGAGTCAGTGAACGAATGTTGAAGGAGAGAAATGTGAGTTTGGCAGAGCGAGAATAAAAGTGCGCATAATAGGAGTGAATGGGGTCGTCTTGTTGTTTGTGAAGGGGTAATTGTTGTGGCCATCTGGGCCAGGGGATGAACCCGTACCTTGACGATCTACCATAAATGAGGGTCCCGTCTGCGGCCCGTGAACTCTAGGTGGATTTTCTGAGTTGGCCGAGTTCGCACTAATAGGTATAGAGGGGCGGTAAGGCTGGCTTTCTGTTCGACTTGTCATATTCTTCTTCTACTCTTTTCCGATGCATGTCACGCACCTGACCCCCAGTCTTGGGGAGAGAGACAGAACGAAGATATAATAATAATAATAATTAATAATAATAATAATAATAATAATAATAATAATAATAATAATCATCATAATAATATAATCATGTGTGTTGGGTTGATGGTGCAAAAAAGGAAAAGGATTTTGGGATGACGGTTATTAGTGAGGGAGGAGGGTAATGGTAAGTGAAAAGTTGAGAATGGCAAATCTTGCAGGTATAGGATGAATTACTGGTTGAGATGATTCATCAGAACGCAGCGAGATGCGTGATTGAATGGGGGATGAAGTTGTGTATAAAGCGTTTATGGAGGGTTATAGTGAAGGTTATTTTCCACTATTCGACACTCCGTAACTATCGGGGCTATCTTTTTACAACCGTTGGTTAACTTTTTGTTTTTCCTGTTCTCCAATGGTGCTTTTTCTTTATTTTTTCTCTTTTTTTTTCTTCCAAGGGATTGGAGGAGACGGTAATAGTACCCGTCATATGTGTAAGGAGAGAAAAGGGGGAACTGTAGAAAATTATAGGGGAATAAGTTTATTGATGTGTGTCTAGGGAAGTATTATATTGCTGGTATTTGGTCGAAAAGGTGTGCGTCGAGTGACTGAAGGTGATTGGTGAAGAACAAGTAGTCTCATTAAGGAAATGTAAGTTGCTGATTGGATCAAGTCTTTATATGAAAAAAAATATATGGAAGAAAATTGAGGAGAGAAGAATGAACAAAGCGATGCCGGGATAAATTTTTTCTCATCTGCTTTTTGATAGAGGGGATAGGGAATTTTTATGGCAACGGCTGTTAGTGATATATTGTTTGGTGGTAGGCTTCGAATGGAATCAAAAAGTATGCTATGACGATATTGAGGCGTGTTTAAGTAAGAATAAATGGGTGTCAATGGTGATTGGTTTAGGATTAATAGCGGAGTGAGACAAGGGTGTGTTATGTGTCTCCTTGGTTATTTCAATTTGTATATGGATGGGTTATGAAAAGAATTCGAGGTGGGGATGGCAGGAAATTGTGTGTTAGAATGATGGGGAGAATGGAGATGAGTGGAGAGGGTCCCTACCTCATTAATGCGGATGATTTTGGTTCTGTATGTGGCGAATCTGATAGAGGAG
>JABUQX010059888.1:7500-20000 GCA_015478945.1 Trachelipus rathkii | reverse complement strand
ATATACTATTTATATATATAATATATATATATATATATATATATATATATATATATATATATATATATATATCAGAAGGTGGGCACCTAAGCTCATTACTTCATTTAGGGGTAGTCCGCTAACGCACCTCCGCACCCCGAGAAAACGTAGTCCGCTAACGCTCCTCCTCACCTATTCAGACCTCCGCCATCGCAAGTCCGCACGTCCGCACGTCTTCCGCTAATAATATGCGACTTTACAAAAGTTTTATTATAAATACTAAATTGTATTTCCTCTTAAGGAAAAAATTAGTGGTAATATAATTATGAATAAAAAAAAAAAATTGAGTGAAATGTCAAAGAAAGGTCAAGAAGAAGTGTGATCAGTGGTCTTCCTTCAAAGGAAAGAGATCAGATTAACTTTTCAAAAAGAATTAGCTGCCAAAATTAAAAGCAGTTAAGTAAGGCAGACCTCTTTGCCCTCAAAAATATCCCCACCAATACTAAATATTCGCTCTACAGCAGAAGAACTAGGAGAGGTGTCATTATATTTTATTGAAACAAGTTCACCCAAATTCCTGCATATGCTGAAAAGGGAAAAGATGTCCCTTGGGAGAGGAGTGTTGGGTTAGTTCGCTTCCGAGCAGGCCATTGCTAAGTTAAGCGTTCTTATGCTACAACACAATTTTTTACTTTTGAAAGTGAAGGAGTGAAATTCGCGCACTGTTATAAACTGAAATATAATTCCCCTCTTAATTTTCTATTATCAAGGTTATATTGTCTCAAAACTTTTACGAATGCTGATGTACTATTCTTGGAACTAATTGCCTTGGATGTCACAGCAAATGCGAAGCAGAAAATTGTCAGTAGGTAAGGAGATGATAATTGTGAAGACGCCCTATTAACCCGGAAACTTTGGAGAACTGATTTCTTTGTGGAATGCTTTGTGGAAAAGGATTTGATTAGTAAATATAAACAGGGCTTTTTACTCGAAGGTGTAACTACATATCAGATATATATATTATATATATATTATTTGGGTTTTACCACAGAATTGATTTAGAAATTGCCTAGTTATTATAGTACATATTATAATTAATTAAAGTTATAGATGAGAGGTAATAGCCATTCAGTCTATAAAATCAATTTATTTAAATGTTAATTTATTATAATATGGTATTTATTATATATATATTATATATATATATATAATATATATATATATATATATATATATATATATATATATATATATATATATATATATATTATATATGGTATATATATATATATATATTATATCAGGAGCCTGGAGCTGTGCCATTTACTCCAAAGAATATTCGAAGTCATTTTCAACATGTGTTTATTATTGTTCAAGCCATTAATCCCTGCACAGATTCAACACAGTACAGGTAGGAATTTAATGAGAGATGATTAAATATGTTAATACATATTGTGTTTGTAATATACGTTTAATAACTGTGCATTTTATTTTATTTTATTTTAATTTGTTTAAAAATTGTTTTTGTATTTTCAATTTTTTATTCCTTCTCTGTTTCTATAAAAAGCATTGCTGTCAGTCGGTTTCAAGATGTCCCTACATTTGGTCCTCCAATACCCGAAAATGCAACTTTTCCAAAGTCAAAGAAGTTTGTAGATTTCTTATTAGCCAAAGGTAACCACATTTTAATAGATTGTTTGTAACATTTTTAAACTAATAAAATCTCTTATGTAATTTCAGAAAGTTTATTTGTAGAATATCTCGATATTTGGTGAAATGAAATGAGCTACACAAACCACATAATTATTGGCATTTAGAATGTGTAGTTAGGAGTTATTTTACTCGATATGTAATTTTAACTAAAATGTTTCATGTATTTTTTGTAATTTGAAATTACATTAATTCTTAGTCCGATGCTTGTATAAAATTGGTTCTGATGACATTTCTATATTATTATTGTTCTTTTAGTGGTTTAACATACATCTACGATCTGAATCCGTAACCTTCCTCCCGCCACACGAATTAAGTTTCATCATCAGGAGATTTTAGATGTGGCAAGAAAAATTATTAGTATGCTGTTTATAAATGAAAAAAACAGTTTATTTTTTTCCACTTAAAGTATGAAAAATTCCCTGAAACGAAAATAAATAAAATGGGAGATATTGTATATAATACGTGATATTTTTTTTGTCGTATTGGATTTCCAAAAAATTATTCGATGAACGTCAATGGGGCACGCAATTAATCTCGCCTAATATATGAAAATTGAATGTCGATAGGGGTGTCTTAAGTAACAGGAAGATTGACTTTTGGTTTATTTTTTATTTTTGATAAGTTACTTTTCTTGATCCCCTTTTCCCCCCCCTACCCCCTCCGTTCCAAAAAATAATATTTTTATTATATATTTTATTTAAGTTATACACTCTCGCTTCATTTATAATATACCTCTCGCTTCATTTATACGTGAGAATCTAAGAAAGGTAGATACCTTCTCTCTGCTTTAGAGCGAACACAATTAAATTTAGTATTTGTTACTATTTGGATGATTTTAATCAAAGTCTTAAATTGAAAGTTCACAACTCGCCTTTATGAAACAACTAAAAACAATTTAGTATAAAATGAACGAAATGAAACTCGCTTAAAAGTAAATCTCTTTCTTAAAGAATATCCAAAAAAAAAGAAAAATATTTAAAACACTAAATATGTAAAATTTCCAAATTTTAGTCGTCACTGAAACTCAGTCCATAAATAAAATCCTAACTCCTTTTCTTACAAAAAGGATGACGTCACTCCCTTTCCTCTAATTATAAAAATACATTGGATAGTTTGGTAAATTTAATCAAAGTAAATAAATATTGCTTAATATTTTACATCAGAAACATTTTTCTTTGTTTTATTACCTAAAATTGTTTGTCATTAAAATTGGATATTTACAACTTTCTTCAAACAATTAACCTCTTAGAGTAAATTAGAGATTTTCTTTTTTTCTTTTCTTTTTTAATGCCAAGGTAATGATTGTGGGTGATGCTTCCTATGGATGTTACTTTTTCTTGTGATTTAAAATCACTTCACCTTTACATGGGAATACGTTTTTCAACTCGACTCTATTTTAAAACTGATTCAAGTATATATATTTAGCATATGCTTGCAGGAAATTCACTTTTTTTTTTCTTTTTTTTTTAACGAAAAAAGAAAAAATTAAAAATGAGAGAATTAGGAATTCGAAATCTCTAAATAATTGTAGATATAAAGCTAAAAGTATTATTTATAGATAGATAAATAAATAAATAATTATTTTTAATTGTGAATTATTTACTGATATTTACTTGTATTAATTTTTTTTTTTGCAATGTTTCCAAAGACAAATCTTTTCTTTGCTTACTTTTTATTTAGCTATTCTAATTTGCATGTTAGAACTTTTTTATTTTCGTAGTTATTAATGGAGAACTTGCTGTGCTTCGCTCTGAAAAGTTTACGTGTATGGCTGCAAGAACGAAGCATGAGTATTTGAAGGACCTTGCCACTAAGCGCATCACATCAACAACTCTGGATACATCTTCAAAATTTTGTGAGTAAAATTATTGTAATTATTTAATAACAATTTTTACTTAAATAGTAAATAATTAGTAGATAATAATATTTAAGTGAAAAAATACTAATAGGGATGTTTGAGGAAATCGTGTCTGATGCACATTTTTTTATCAACTTTAAATAATACTGCTGGTTCTATTCAAGTTGAGGGAATTTTTTTTCTGAAGTTATTCCAATTATATAAGGGTCTTATCCTCCTTTGTATCAGTTGTATGAAATACTGTTCTCACATTTGGGAGGGTTCCGGTTCAATCATTCTTTTGGATTGGGTTAAGTCTAAGACTAAAATACTAATAAACTATCCCATACTTTCCATAGTCTCCCATATACCTCCTTCTTCTCTTCTACATGGATGTATGGCCCGGCACTAATCTCTTTTTCTAATGAGTTACTACAACGGCAGGTGCTAGAGGGAGCTACCCTCTCCCATTCCATCACCAATGAGCCTCCCTCATAGCACAAGTGTGCTTGCACATGAATTTTGTGCGAATATTGGAAATAAGAGTTTTGCCCATTGTGGTGAATATTTCCAGCTACCTCTGTTCTGTGGAACTCCCTTTAAAGTCTCCGTTTGCGCTCACTTGAGCGATTTGTGTTAGGCATGAACTTGGATAGGTTTTCTCTTATCTTATAATTCTGCTGCTTGAAAAGAGACCTGCCTGTGAGATGTGGTAACTTGTAAAAATAAAAAAATTAATTAAATAGAAAAATTTGTTTTTTTATTCATCATCATCATCTACCTCCTTTTCTTAGATTGGGGATGCGGTGCGCAACATACACCAAAAACAGAAAATAGTATAGTTTAGGGAAAAAAATCATTATATGCTCAAGTCGATAAAGGTAAAAGAGTCCCTAACCTTATCCATCACTCTACATAACTCTTAAAGTTTGGATACTCTGTCACTCAGTATATAAAAAAAAAAATCCCTACTCCACTGGGTAGCTTTTGTGAAAAAGAGCAAAATGGACCACCACTGTGGTTTCTCGTCAATGTTGGGTTCATCCCCTTTGCCAGGCCCACAACCATATCTCCTCACAAAACCCAGCCATTCCCTCCTATTATGCACCTTTCTTCTCTCCTCTGCCAAATTCACATTCCTTTTCTTCAGACATTCCTTTACTGACTCAATCCACTTTTTTTTTTTTCTCGGTCCCTCCCTCCCAGCTCTGGCTTTCTCCGAGTTCATAGCACATTAACTCGTTGTTATACATATGCGTTTTAACCAAGCCGACTTATCATCCATTTCGTATGTCCTTCATTTGACACTGAGGGAGAAAGGTGTTATTTTCTGGTCTTGAATTATAAACCACCTTCAATAATAGATGAATTTTGATGTTTGAGAAGAGAGTGAAGGGTTGTCACGCATGAAGTGGCGTCAGGTTTTCATTCCCAAGATGCTGCTTAGGATTCTTACTTAGTAGCTAGCTAGGGTTGTGAAAAAAACGGTTTTTTTATTTTTATTTAATTCTTTAAGCTAAATTTATTGATAATCAAAATGCCAATTACCAAAGGCGTTTTGTTTAAAACAATAATGTTTTTTTTTTTATGTTTTTTTTTTTTTATAAAATTTCTCTTTTTAATTGTATTATTAAAGATGTTTGAAATTATTAGTTCTCAGTTTCCAATACCCCTTCTAGACATTAGTATTGACCATTAATACGGTATTTTTAAAATACAGTGTATAGAGTATTAAATTATGTTTATAATAAATATAATAATATTATATTATTATTATATATATTTAATAATATTAAATTTATTATAGAAATATATTTATATACAGTATAATACTTAATATAATAATTATACTTGGTATTAATTGTGTGTTAATTAATTTATTGATTATTAATTGTGGGTATATTTAGAGTGAGCAGGGTGGTGGTGGCCTTAGTGTGTTGGGATAGTGCTAGGTGGGGAGTCCCACAAACGTGCAGCGCTGAGTGTAGTAACTTATTATTATATATAGAAGCTATGAAGTGAATGAAAGTGGTGAGAGAGTGAAGTGAGTGAATAGGGCAAGTGTGACCAAGTTGAGTATAGGGGGTGAAAGAGGAGATTGAAGAGGAGAGAAAGAGTGGGTAGTTAAATGTTTTGCAGAAAAAGGGTGGGATGTAGCTCTAGGGGTTAACTAGGAGAACTAAGCTAAAGGGAAAGAGGAGACATTTAACGTTTTAAAAAAAGAGTACAGGGTATGATATTCAAGGCTTTACAGTGATGAACGAGTTTAGGTTGTCGGGAGGTAATAAATTAAATGGATTATTTAGTGTAGGGCGATGCGTCATATTGACTCCTCCTCGCAGCTCCGTACATTTTGAGATCAGTTAAATTCTCAATAAATGATGGGATAAAAATATGATTATAGTGCTGTTGTACAGCGAGGTGAGTGTCTTGATAGGAATGTATTCCGGATAATCTCAAAGAGCGAGATGGTAAAAAAAAGAAGGTAAATAGTGAATTAGATTCGGGTAGGATGGTGAGGAAAAATGTGGTGTATAATTTATATTGGAATAAATATAGACCCAAGTAGAAAATATGAGTAAATGAGTAAGAGTAAATTTTGGCGGTTAGGACCGACGAGAGAAGGATTTATTATGTGGTGAAGTTTGTATATGTGAGAGAGAGGTGTTGTGGATATTGAGTTTCAAGGTTTGGAGAGGAGGAAATCATGTTTCTTGTTCAAACAATAAAACTGAAATCGAGTAAATCATTCTCTCTGATTTATTTTGGGTCGAAAAAGCATTTTGATATTTAGCTTCAAAAAGGATGAGAGGTGAGTAGGGGGAGAGAGAATCGTACGGGCGGTAAGGATAGGATGCATTAGAATTAAAAGAGGGAACATCACTGTATACGTGTCACGAGGTAGTGTTAAAAGTGAGCATGTTAATAAAGAGAGAGAAAGATCTGAATAGGAAGAGTTGATGTGTATATAAATAGGAGAAATGATATGGATATTTGATACATTGGTGGTGTTATTACAAAAAAGTTATAAGTGGATGTGAGAAAATACTCAATAAGGTTAATAAATATAACATAGAGAAAAGAGTAATGAATAAATAATAATAGAATTAATGAAAATTTGATGGATTAAGTGGGCAGATCAAAAAAAAAAAATAATAATATAATAATAATAAAGGGTTAAAGGGATTAAGTGTGAGTAGGCTAAACCTTTTCTTTTTAATGTATATATAGTGGGGATAAACAAATATGAAGAGTTATTAGTAAGTGCATGAATGAAGTTCTAAAGAATGATAAAAAAAAGTGAGAATATTGTGATCCGAAGATGAAAATGCGAGAAGTTGAGGGTGTAATTAGATTATAATCTGAGCAATATGACGGTTACTTTTAATTGATGTTGATTTTATCACTATTGTGTTACTTATGTAGGTTGCATAGGATGATATAAAAGAAAAGTAGGGAGGAGAGGTAGACAGGATTAGGAAGGAGAATAGTAAAAGAAGAGGTAAGAAGTAATAGAAATTGAATTAAAGGTTGTTGGAAGAGAGATTTGTGAAGAGAAACAGTGAATTATTATATTGATAAGAGGGGTTTATAGGTAGAGGGTATTGCAAGGAATATTGGAGAGACGTGAGAGGGACGGGAATTGGAGAGGTGAGGGGGGAGTGGATGAGATTTAGAAGAGGCAGTATGTGAAGAGGCTAGAAGGGTATGTGGAGTTAAAAGGGGTGGTTGCAAGCAGAAGGAAAGGAGTGAATGGTGGAGGGAGGAGGTGAAGGAGGGGGGGTGAAAAGGAAAAAAGGAGGCTTATGTGAAATTGGGAAGTAGGACAGAGGAAAGCTGGGAGGAATATAGAAGGGTTAGAGGGGAAGCAAAGAGGGGGTGTGGAAGGACGAGAGAAAGGAGCAAAAAGATGAATGGTGTAGAAAAGTGCCGGAAAATTTTGAATCGGGGAGCAAGAGTGTTCTGGAAAGAAGTAAATAAAAAAAGGAAGAAGAAGGAGGGTTGGGGAGAGGATTAAAGGGAGAGATGCGGAGTGGATAGGAGAGAGAGGATATGGGTGAGGAAGAGGGTGGGGTGGGAGGTTATTTTAGTGGATTATTGAATGAAGTAGGTGGGGGAGGGAGGAAGATTTGCAAAGGTGAGGATGGGGATGAGAATTGGGGAGGGAGGGGAGATGAAATACAAAATGGGAGAAATTATTAGGGCTTTGAAAAAAGGAAAAAAAAGGGAAGTCCGCAGTTGTAGATGGTGTGAGAATGGAAATGTTAAGCAAGAAGAGGAGGTATATTAGGCGGTGGAGAATGGCTGTATAGCGTTATATAATATATGTTGGAGAAGTGGTGAGGTACCACAGGATTGGGAGGATAGTTGTTTGGTTCCCCTGTATAAGGGAAAGGGGATAGGATGAATATATATATATATAGAGGTATATGTCTTTTAAATGTTGGGAAAGTGTATGGGAGAATACGGATTGAGAGAGTGAGAGGTTTAACGGGAGGAGGAATGGGGGAAGAACAAGGAGGATTTAGGGAGGGGAGAGGGTGTGTTGACCAAGTGTTTACACTAAAGATTGCTTGTGGAGAAAAATATAGAGGGAAAGGGAAAGTGTATGTGTTTTTGTAGATTTAGAGAAAGCATATGATAGAGTGAAAGGGCTGTGAATTGTGGAGGTGTTGGAGGAAAAATGGAGTGGGGGGTAAATAAGTAAAAGTATTAGGGCCTTTTATAGGATTAGTAGAATGTGTGTGAGAGTGTTAGAGGGAGAGTGAGATGTTTGGGGTGATGAGAGGATTGAGGCAGGGGTGTATAATGTGCCGTGGCTATTCAAGTTGTTTATGGAGATGTTTGCAGAGGAATGGTGAGGGAGGGGAGGGGGGTTGGAAATGTATGAATGGGAATATAGAAGGAAGGAGCATATACTGTTTGCGGACGTACTGCCCTAGTTGGCGAAGAACGCGGAGGGCTGAGGTATTTGGTGAGGGAGTTTGAGAATGTGTGGACAAAAGGGGCTTAAAATAAATCCAGGTAAGAGTAAAGTTAGTGTTTGAGGAGGAGGAAGAGAGGGAGGGGAGGAGTTAGAGGTTAGAGTAGGGAGTGTAGTATTGGAAGAAGTAAAGATTTTTAAGAGATATGTTAGGGATGGATTTGGTAAGGGGGAGGCATGAAGGGGAGATAGAATAGAGTAGGAGAAAGGAATGAGAGCTTCTGAGTGGTCTTGAGAGATTATGGGAAAGGGGGGAATTTATCGACAGAAAGTTAAGATAAGTAGGTTTGAAAAAATTTGTGTACCAGCGATGTTGTATGGGTGTGAAACGCGGGGGTTGAATGCCAGGTCCAGGAAGAAGTTGGAAGTATTTGAGATTGAAGGGCGTTGAGAGCGGTCTTGTGGGTTAGCAGAAGGGGAGGGATTAGGAATAGGGGTGGTTGAGGAAGAGATTGATTGGACGGAATGGTTTGTGGGAAAGCGGAGAAGGAAGTTAGATGGTATGGGCATCTAGTGAGAATGAAGGACAGAGAGTGGTTAGGAGAGTTTGGGGGCGGAGGGATAGGAAGGAGAGGAAGGGGATGACAAGAAAGGAGGTGGATGGATGGAAAAAAGGAGATGCTGGAGGAGGGAGAGATGAGGAAGAGGGTAGGTGTTGGCGAGAGATAGAGTGGGGGGGAGGAGGGTGGGTGGGGGCGAGATGAGGGAAGTGTGAATGAGAGAGGCGGTACGTACCACGACCCCGCTCAAGCGGGAAAAAGTGTAGTAAAATAAATAAATAAAATAAATAAAATATATATATATATATATATATATAATATATATATAGATATATATATTATAATATAATATATATATATATATATATATATATATATATAAATATATATATATAAAGCAAAAAAAAAGATGGTATAAACAGGTGGTTTTGGGTGTCAGGGAGAAAATGAGAATGTAGGAAGGTGATTGATTTCTGTGAGGGGGAGGTATGTGTGTAAGTAATACTTTCTTTAACACAAGAGTATCCAATAAAGGATACTAGAGTTGGTGTAGGGTAGAGATGGTATCGAAGTGAAAAGTATGATTGATTTTGTGTTGGTGAAAGAAGGAGATGTTGAAGTATGTGTTGGATGTTAAATCAGTGAAGGGTTTAGGAATGGGATTTATCGGATCTTATTTTGTACTATGTAAAATTAAGTTAGTGGACTTGGGATGGAAAAGAGGTGATACGGGAAGGAAGGGGTTAAAAATTAAGTGAGAGTACGATGAACAATGTAATAAGGATAAGTATGTAAAAGCGCTCGCAAGTAAATGAGGAAAAGTTGAAACTGAATAAATCTGAAGGCAAATGAAGAAAACATTTTAGCAGTGCCAAGAAGTATGTGGGGTGCTAATAGTAGGAAGTAAGAATGTTAACAGTGAGTGGTGAATGAAGAGGATGAAAGCGGTTAAAATTAAAAAAGAAGTGTGTTGAATGTACTAAAGGCAAATGATGAATTCAAAAGAAAGAGCTTGGAATTATATAAGGAAGGAAAAAAAGAATGCTAAAAGATGCATACGTGAGAGGAAAGAGAGGTAAATGAACAGTTTGGAAGGAGGATGAATTGGGGACATAAAGGGATAGGAACCTTCTTCTAGGCACCACAGGAAGCGCGAAAAGATTAAGAATTAAAATAAGGGGACCTCTGTTTAGAATAATGAATAGGATGGTGTTTTTGTAACTGATGAATGGATGTGAGTGGAGAGTGTGGAAAGAACACTTTTGAAAATCTGTATAATTATTGGCAGTAATGAAAGAGGTGATACATGGACTGTGTGGGTGGGTTTGATGCGTAGCAGAAGAAAGTAGGTAATTGGGGATGAGGGTTATTAGCATAGAGGGGAAATGTTAGAGTGAGAAAGTGAAGACATGTTAAAATCTGCAGGTATAGATGAAAATTCACTGGTGAAATGATTCAAGAACGGAGCAAGATGGGTGATATTGATTGGCATCTAAGTTATGATAATAAAGTTGTTTATGGAGGTATAGTTTCCAAGGGGATTGGAGGAGAGCAGTAATAGTTACCCTTATTATAAAGGGTACTATTACAGGGAACTGTAGGAATTATAGAGGTATTTGTTTTATTGAGTGTTGTAGGGAAGATAATGCTGGTGTTTTTGGTCGGAAGGAGTGCGCCGATGACTGAAAAGGACTGATGTGAAGAACAAGGTGCGTTAGGAGTGGTATAGGATATGTGGATCAAAATTCTTTACATTGAAGAAAATGATAAGAGAAAATGAGGAGAGGATAAGACAAATTGTATTTAGACTTTTATGATTTGCAACAGGGTATTGATAGGGTTAAAATAGGGAAGTTCTATGGCAGTGTTATGATAATATATGTTGCGGATGATAGCTTCTGAAATGGAAATCAAAAATTATGGACATTAAGTTGAGGGCGTTGTGTAAGAATAAATGGTGTCAAAAGTGATTGGTTTAGTTAATATTAAGCGGAGTGAGCAGGGGTGTGTATATGTCTCCTTTGTTATTCATTGTATATGATGGGGTTAAGGAAAGAATTAAAGGTTTAGCGTGAGCTGGAAATTGGTGTTAGAATGATAGAGATTGAGGAGGGTGCCCTTCCTATTATATTCGGATGATTTTTGGTTTTGTGTGGCGAGATCTGAAGAGAGTTGGGAGAGAGACTTGTTAGAGAGATTGGCAGGGTGTGTAAAAGAGGGGTTATGGAAAGTAAACGTAGATAAGAGTATAGGTTATGTTGGTGAGGTAGAGGACAGTCCTCGGTGTGAAGTTCATGTTAGATGGTGAGCGCTGGAACCAAGTGTCTGAGTTTAAATATTTAGGGTATATGTTGGATGAGAAGGGAACGGATGATGCAGAGTTTAGTAGAAAGTTGGGAATGGCAGGAAGGGGCTGCGTGCAATTAAATCGTTGTAATGTAAAGGGGACTAAGTGTTTTAGATTGCGTAGGGTCTTACATGACGTATGTTGTTACCTGTGTTATTGTATAGTAGTGAGGACTATGGTCTGGAAAAAGAGAGGTTATAAATCGAAAGTTCAATGGTTCAGATGGACAATCTTAGGGCATGCTAGTGTTGAGAAGAATTGATAAAATGAGGAATGAACATATAAGGTTGTGTGTGTGAAGAAAGGGGGTAAACGAGGAGAATAAATGAAAGTATTGTTGAGATGTTTTGTTCATGTGAAAGATGAATGATAGTTGGTTTTTAGAGCAGACTGTATAGTTTGGGCGAGTGTGTTGAAAAACCGACCGGCTGCGGAGATCGGAAGAAAAAGTGATTGAGTCAAGGTAAACGGAATTCTGAAGGAAAGAAATGTGAGTTTGGGCAGAGGCGAGAATAAAGGCATGTAATAAGGAGTGAATGGCGGGTTTGTGAGGGGGTATGGGTTTGGCCCACCTGGGTCAAGGGATGAACCCTTACACTGACGATTTACCATAGGGAGTGGTCCGTCGCAGTCCCCGTGAAGCTAAAGGTGGATTTTCTGATTGCGACGAGTCCTTACTATTAATGGTACAGAGGGGGAGGGGGTAAGACTGGGCTTTCTTTTCGACTTTTTTATATTCTTCTACTGCTTTTCTTTTCTGATGCTGTTACGCACCTTACCACCAAGCCTTGGGGAGAAAAAGGTAGTGAAGAAATATATATATATATATATATAATATTATATATATATATATTATATTATATATATTATATATTAATATATTATATATATATATATATATATAATATAATATATAGTAAAATATATAATATATAAATAATAATATAATAAATAATATAAATAATAATAATAAATAATAATAATAATAATAATAATAATAATAATATAATAATAATAATAATAATATTACTAGAGTGAATAATAAGAGTCACCTCAGTGGAATGGATAGTTTTTATAACACTCAACTCGAAAATGGAAATATTTGCCCAGCGCGAAATTCAGAATTGGAAATTACAGGAC
>JABUQX010059887.1:2500-27500 GCA_015478945.1 Trachelipus rathkii | reverse complement strand
ACTGTTCATTGTGTGTGGAAATCTCATCAAGAAGAGAGTGTAGTGTTCGGGGAAATTTATCAAAACAACAGACGATTAAACATAATCTAATTAGTTGTTGTTAATTAAAGATGCTCTTTTTATTAGAGATTACTGACTATCTTTTGTGGCTTACTATCAAAGTTACTTTGTTAACAATATTGTCAAGGTTGCGTTCTAGCTTCAGGAGAGTTTATATTATTTTAGCTAATTTTAAGCGATCATCTATTTGCAAAATTTTAATAAGAGATAAACAGATAAACAAATCACTATATTATTCAACTGATTTTTCACTGATTTTTGCTCAAAAAAAATCATGTTTTTTGCTTTTTTTTTGCTTTTTTGCATTTTTATTATATATTTTAATTTTTTTTGGATATTTAATTGATTTAATAAATAAAAATAAAATTGAATAAAATATTCATAGAACGCTATACTCTGTTTCAAATTTCTACACTCTAAAAATGACAACAAAGGATCATGTTTCAAACGTAATTTATTTTGATGTAATATATTATCATTATTACAAATAACACTCTTTATTGTTGCTGTTTCATGTGTATTGACTATAAGCCCTATTTTAAGATTTGAACTCAGATATAGGGCCTGAGTTAAAAATAATACCTAATCGAACTTTAAAAAAAAGTTTGTTTACAAATTATATTTCGCGTGACGTCACGATTCCCAAAAAATCCAAAAAATCCCCAACCCTGATTTATATTATTCAGGGTTGGAGATTTTTTAGGAGGTTTTTTTTGAGAAAAAAATCAATTTTGATTTATTGGATTTGTTGCGCATTTTTGATTTTTTTGAGCAATCGTGACTCACGTGAATATAAATTTGTAAACAAAGCTTTTTTTTAAAGTTTCATTAAGTATTATTTTAACCCTAGGCCCCTATATCTGAGTTCAATATCTTCAAATAGGGCTTATATGTCTATGACACATTGAAACAACAACACTAAAGAGTGTTATTTGTAATAATGATAATAATATATTACATCAGAAACAAAAGAAACCTGTTTGAAACATGATCTTTGTTGACATTTTTATAGTGTAGAAATTTGAAACAGAGTAGCCTTGCTATGATATTTATTATTCTAATTTTTTATTTCTTATTAAATTAAATCACTTAAGTTAAAGATCAAAAAAAAAATAAAACAATATATATTCAAATAAAAAAAAATTAGAAACAGCTAAAAATCATGAATTAATGGATCAGGATTCAAGTGAAAAAATCAGTTGAAAAAATCAACTGGAAATTTTTTCCGTGCCATCTGATTTTTATTATCTATTATTACAAATAACACTCTTTATGTTGCTCTTCATTGATGTCATAGACTAAAGCCCTATTTTTAAGATTTTGAACGGATATAGGGCCTAAGGTTAAAAATAATACTTAATCGAACTTAAAAAAAAAAGGTTGTTTCCAAATTATATTTCGCGTGAGGTCACGATTCTCAAAATCCCAAAATCAAAAAATCAAAATTTGATTTTTTCTCTCAAAAAATCCAAAAAATCCCCAACCCTGGTATATATATATATATATATATAATATATATATTTATAAAAAGTACATTTATATAATATATATATATATATATATATTAATATATATTATATATATATAATATATATATACGGATATATATATTATATATATATATATTATATATATATATATTATATATTATAATATTATATTATTATATATACTATATTATATTTATATATATATATATATATTTATATATATATATATTAATTATATATATTTATATATATTAATAATATATATATTTTATATATATATATATATATTTATATATATATATATTATATATATATATATAATATATATATATATAATATATATATATATATTATTATAATATATATAATATGAATATTGCTTTTTTATTTGGGAAAATTAAGAAAATTCGCCTTCCAGATTTTTTAAATTAAGTTGTTCTTTAGATAACTTTTAAAGCTATTTTTCATATAAAATCTACACTTACTTCCATTATGCACTATTTTAATTATATAAAGGTAAAATATCACTTAAGTAATATACAAGGATTTCAAAGTTTAAAAACTTGTGTTGCCATGTATTTTACACAGAGAAATATAGTTATATATATATATATATATATATAATTATATATAGTATATATAATATATATATAAATATATTATATATATATATATATACTATATATTATATATATATATATTATATATATTATATAATATATAGAGAGAGAGAGAGAGCAGAGAATCCTTAAATTTTTTTTCAAAATTATTTCGTACGATTTCACATGGGTGTGAACGAGAGTTCTGTTTCCCAGTGTGCGCAAGAAATTGAACAGTATTTCCTAATTACTCACGTACCTACCTTTGTACTAGAGTGTTACATGAGTCAGCTCTTGACTCAATATTAATTCTCAGTGAAGTATTCATTCACTATATTGTAATGATCAATTGAGTACTGAGTCACGCCAGTAACTAATTTTGATATAATATTAGTATTAGGAACTGATGTAGGAGGTCTATTTTGAATTCAATTTCATTTTCAAATTACATTAATGTTAATTGCATTTACTGCCATTTATTGTTATATTGTCTATTCGGTCTGAGTTGTCCTAATTATATCTCGATAGTTTGCTTCTCTTTACATCTCTCTTAGATATAACGCAAGTTCTTTTTTTCACTTATACTCTACATAAAATGTTAATGTACATTTATTTTACTCTTATTTTAGATTTAAGTGTGTAAAAAGAAAGAATCTATGTGTAGGAGCGCTCTTGCTCCTGCCTATCTTATGTGCTCTCTGTCATTATACGTGTTTCGGTGTTTATTATTTAGTGATTACGTTTTTCTTTTCTCAGTATTTTTATTTTTTTAACTATATATTTTAAATAGACTCTTTCATACTTTTACTATTTATTTTACGTAATAGTATTTCTATTGTCTATTCACTGTTGAAAGGTTCTAATTATCTATTAGCGAATAGTTGATTTTTATTTTAAATATAAATTTATGTGCTTCTAGCCATATATCTCTAATATATATGAACCACTTCATTTGGTTATTTTATATAAATATATTATGACTTCAATAAAAATGTGTGGCGGTCCAATATTATCTTGGTTGGTCTGATTTCTGTCCATGCGTGAGGATGTTTACATTGTCACAGGAGCGATATGTGGACCAGTATAATGTGTTTGAGTTTTCTACGCAGCACTTATTTTGACTTATAGCTAATGTTCTTTAGTGATATAGCAAGAGACTTGTTGGCTATTTTTTTCTTAGTACATAAGGTCTTTTTGAGTGTTTTTTAACAATCTCTGTTTGTCTTAGAAGTCTCAAATTTTCTTTTCCTTTCTCATACCGTGTATTGTGAAGTTATTTAAGCTTCAATCTTTCTAACAAGTAAAAAGATGTATACTTGCCGAACTATACATAACCTAAAAATTGGAGTTGATTACGGACAAAGTAGATAATATATTCATATTTCATTTTCCAAAAATATGTTTGTTTTTTTTTTTTTTTGGAAAAGGATTTTTTATATTTTTTTTATTATCCCATCACATTTTAATTTCGAAGCCTTATTAGGCGGGCTGTATTTGTCATAATTTATTTTTTGATTAGTTAGTGAAAATTTACGCTATGAGGTACTCTCTCAAATGGAACAAAATGATATTTTGATTAACTTATATTGCTTCTGCTCTATTGTCCGATCTATAAAATATAATTGCTTATTCTCGTGTTTAATTATGAAAATTCTGCTAATCCTTGTTTATTCGTCATGCTCGTCAAAAAGGAAATAGTAATTTTCTAGACGCTTATGTCATTTTACAATAAACTCTAAATGAATGCTGCGTAATTTGGGAAAGTAAAATTTTTAATTTTTTTTTCTTTAGGTATACAAAAATTTATCAGTGTTAAAAAGATGCATCTCGCCGGACTATATAAAGCTTCCGAAAATTGAATGTGATGGATAGTAAAAAAATAATATCACTTTTCAAAAAAAAAAAAAAACAAACATATTTTTGGAAAAGTGAAATATTGATATATCTTTTCTACTGTCGATCAACATCCATTTTTGGAGTTTTGTTGCCGGGAAGATACTCTTTTACTTATATAAATTGTTTTGTACACTTCAAAGAAATTACAAATTTCCAAAATTTTTGTTAAAATTTTGTTCCCAAGGGAAATCCCAAATAGATTACAAAGATTTCTAAGAAAATTGTGCATTCCCAAGACTGCATGCTTGCAATTTCATCAGATCGCATGAGCAGAAAAATCTACGCATTTTCATTTTAAAACCAAATAGTGGCGTTTTTTAATTTTGATATTGCTGATCCCAATTTTATAAAAATTCAAAACTTATTTTCGCGCATTTTTAGTAATGAACATCAAAGTATATTTTCAAGTTGAAGTCATTTCGAAAATTAAATTGTAAAAGTTGAAAGAAGCAATGTCAAAAATATGTAGTTGTGAAAAAAATGAAAATTCTGAAGAAATGACTACAGAAGAACACTCGAAAACGACGTTTAGTGGTCAGAAAAAAGCTACAGTTTGTCTTTTCCTATCAAAATTAGATGCAAATTAAGAATTTATGTCATTTTTAGGAGGGGTGAAAATTGGGCTCAGTCTGAAGCAAATATAACATTGGCAGTAATGTAACATTAATACGTATTTTTGAAAAATAAATAAAGATCATTTTCTTCATTTAAACAATTTCTTAATGTATCTTCAACAACAAAAAGATTGAATTACTTCCTCGTTTATATTGTGCAGTCGATGAACTCATTAAAGTAGTTCTGTTAGGCTTCTTCTCCTGTAGATTGAAGAGTATGTTTGAGCTTTTTCAGAGTTGAGAAATATTTTTTTTCCATTATATAATTATATATATATATATATATTATATATATATTTTATATTATATATATATATTATATATATATATATATATATATATATATCTATTTATTATATATATATATATATCTATATATATAATTATATATATTATATATATATAATATCAATTTTTACAGTGCGGCTCTGTGAAACTTGGAGATGGAGGGGCTGAAGTTATATATATATATAATATATATAATATATTAATTTCTAATATATTATATTTATATATATATATATAATATATATATATTTATATTATCATATATATTATATTATATATTATTACTAATATATATATATACAGTGCGGCTCGTTGAAACTTGGAAATGGAGGCTTGCAGTTAATAATATATTTATATATTTATATATATATATATATATTATACTATATATATATAATTCTAATCTTAATATATATATTATATATAGTATATTTATTATATATATATATATATATATTATATATATTTATTTATATATAGATATATTATATTATTATTATATATATATATATATTATATTATATTATATATATTATATTATATATAAATATATATTTATATTAAATAATTTATATATATATATATATATATAGTATATATATATATCTATAGTTATATATATATATATATAATATATATATATATATTATATATTTATATATATATAGGCCCTGTTTTGTTTTAAGACGTCGTCAGTGTGATTTTTTTTTTGTTTTTTTAACATATATTGCTAGTATATGAAACTAACAATGAATTTCAGTTGTGATGGACATGATTCAAAAGTCGAAATATTTTAGAATTATTATTTAAAAATCAATATATATCAATAAAATTTTAAAAAATGAATTATCTCGAAAATACGACACTTACAGAAAAACAATTACATATTTGAATTCAGCGATAAAGCTTATTACAAATGTAAAAAAATAAAATAAAAAAAGAAATATTTTTCTAAATAAAATATTCTCGAAAAGAGGAGAAGAAACAATTACATATTTGGAATCAGACGTGTAAAGCTTATTACAAATATGTAAAAAAAATAAAATTAAAAATAAAAATAAAAATTAATTTTTTAGGCTCGAGCCGACTGGGGACAGAGGGGGGACGTTTTCAATACCCCGTAGGAGGGGCGAGGAACCCGCGACACCAAATACCAAAGAGCGGGGGTTCGGAGACCCTCCCGGAGGGGGGAATATAGTCCTACCACTGTCGTTCCCGGAGGCGAGAAGACCCGACTCCTGCCACTTTGCGGTTTACCTTGGGTATTCCTTTAGTTAAAAAAAAAAAAAATTTAAAACTGACGGACGTCGTTAAAACGTACTTTCCTAGTATATTTTCTTGAATCAATGTCCGTACCCTTAATTGACTTTAGGGATCATTATACTAGAAATATATAAAAAACAAAAAAATCAAAAAAAAAACAACTTTGGGAACTGACGGAGTTTTAAAACATAACAGGTCCTATTACTATATATTATATATATATATAGTAATTATATATATATATATATTATTATATATATATATTTATAGTATATATATATATATTATATATATATATATAGATATATATATATATATATTATATATATATATATATAAATATATTATATATATATTATATATATATATATTTGTCATCAGATTTTTGTGTATGAATCGGAAATCGGCTATAGTGATGGGAGCCTTACCTTTCTTTGAAGGTTTCAGAGCAAAATTAGAAATACAACTTTATTCTCTATTCCATATGTTAACGATAATAAATTTTTAAAATATCGCACATCACATCATCAGCATTCATATAAAATTTACAATTTTTTTTAAATACATATTTTAAATAATACAAATTAAATTTTCAACACTCCCCCCCGAAAAACAAAGATAAAAAAAAAAAAGAGACACGTCCCTTTCTCTGAAGCATAAGATAACTGATTTTTATTGTCTTTATATCTATATATATATATGTACAGAAGACATTAAAGGACAGACACAGACTCGATCAAACTTGGAATACAATTTTATATGGGTATAATCTCCAAGTTGTTATATAATTCAGCCAAAGTGGCAATATGCTTAAAATTATTATAGGAATTGGGCAACTTTTTGTTTGCATGTTTGTTCTATTGTTCTTTTTTCTGGGCTGTAAATAGAGCCCACAATTTTTTCTTATATTATTGATATATTGAAATAAAATATTCGTCACCAACTTCGCAGTTAAAACAGCATTCTTTTCATATTTTACTTGATTATTTATACGTTTTATGTATTAAATGTTAAAAAAAATTCTTTCACTTTTTTTACCACAATTCTTATTTTCTGTGTCAAAACATCCTACGCTGCACTTTTATTTGGAGGGCTCAGCCCGGAGCCCTAAAGGCGAGCGCCCTTGTATTATAATATACTATATATATATATATATATATATATATATATATATATATATATATATTTTATATATATATATATATATATATATATATATATATATAGTATATAATCATATATATATATATATATTATATATATATATATATTTAGTTATATTTATATATATATATATTATATACTATTATATTATTTATATATATATACTATAGATATATATTAATTATAATATATATATATTATATAATAAGATATTATATATATATATTTATTATATATATATATAGTATATATATAATTATATATAGTTATATATATATATATGTTGTTTTACGCTTGGTTCAGTTTTGATTTTTTTTTGTTTTTTTTACATATTTTGCTAGCTATTGAAACTAACAAGTGAATTTCGTGGTGATTGACATTTGATTCAAAAGTTCGAAATATGTTTAAAAATTATTAAAATCACAGCTTAATTCCATAAAATTTTAAAAAATGAATATCGAAAGTACGACACTTACAGAAAAAGACCAATTACATATTTGAAATCAGCGCAGTAAAGCTTATTACAAAATGTAAAAAAATAAAAAAAATAAAAAAATAAATATTTTTTATAAATAAATATCTCAAAAAATACGACACTTACAGAAACCAATTACATATTTGGAATCAGCGTTGTAGCTTATACAAAAATGTAAAAAAATAAATAAAAATAAAAATAAAAAAATAAAATTTTTTAGGGGGCTCGAGCCGACGGGGGACAGAGGGTGGGGACGTTTTCCATACCCGTGGGGAGGGGCGGAGGAACCCCGCGACACCAAATACCAAAGAGCGGGGTCCGGAACCCTCCCCGGAGGGGGGAAATAGTCTACCCTGTCGTTCCCCGGAAGGCCGAGAACGACTCCTGCCATCTTTCCGGTTTACCCTTGGGTATTCCTTTAGTAAAAAAAAAAAAAATTTAAAACTGACAGAGTCGTAAAATACTGGTCCTATTTATTTTTGAATCATGTCCGTTCCCACTTAAATTCTATATATATATATAATAGAATATATAAAAAAAAAAACAAAAAATCAACTGAGGGTCGTATAACATAACAGGTCCTATATATTATATATATATATATAATATATTATATATATATATATATATATATATATATATTATTTATATATATATAATATTATATATATATTATTATATATATGTATATATATATTATTATATATATATATATATATATATATATATATTATTATATAATATATATTATATATATTATATTATATATTGTCAATCTGATTTTTGTTGGTACGAATCGAAATCGCTATAGTTGATGGGAGCCTAAATTTCTTTGAAGTTTTCAGAGCAAATTAGAAATAAGAACTTTTTAAAAAAAATATTAACATAATATTTTAAAATACTCCGCACATCTCCTCATGCAGCATTCAATATTAAATTTACAATTTTTCTATAAATAATAATTATTTCAATATACAAATTTAAATTTTCAACACTTCCCCCCCCGTTAAAAAAAAAAAGATAAAAATTAAAAGACGTCCACTTTCTCTGAAGCATAAGAATCAACTGAGTTTTAATTTTCTTTATGTTATCATATATATATATATTATATATATATTATTAATATATATTATATATATATATAATATTTATATATATTATATATATATTATAATATTATAGTATATTTTATTATATATATATATATATATTATATATATATTATATATATATGTACAGAGACATTAAATGGACAGAACTAGCAACTCGATCAAACTTGGAATACAATTTAACTAATTATCTGTTGAAATAATTCAAATAATTCACATTTACTGCGTTACCTAAAAAAATAACAATAAACATATCAGCTGAATTATGGGTCCCTCAGCAAGATGCGGAGTGCGGGAAATGGCAACCATAACTAGGCCAGAGAACCGGCAGCATAGAATGCGGCCATGCAAAAGTGTATCCACGCACACCAAACTGTTGCAAACTGTTTAATAAAAACCAAATATAAAATGTTGGCCGTTGGCCGATATGGATAAGCGTATCGTGGACTGCCAAAGCTGCTTACAAAACCAAAAGAAGAAACCATCTCTGGTTGGCTTCACGAGAGCTTGAGATTATTGGTAGCCTCATCTGTTGAACGAGATGGGAAAAAAATGCACAGACACCATGAAACGAACAACAACATTCCTCAGCAGCAGACAACCAAATAAATGAATTCACATGAGGAAATGAAAAAGGAACATTCACTAGAAGACGGAGATATAAGGAACTTGTAAGCGAAGAAGTTTTTAGAAATTGAAAGACAGCGAAGAAGGAAAAGAACTGTTAGTAATTTATAAATCTCGAAGATGTGATTTGAGAGGCAAACTTAGAGGAGGACTGAACAAGGACAACACTTGTAGCTCCGAACTCTTTAAAGAAGTGGGAGTACAGAGTTCGACATATAAGGTTAAAAAGGACTGGAAACCGTAATCAGACACGACCCATACTTATAGAAATGAAAACTGCTGACAAAAATGGGATTCCTAAAAGAGCAATAAAAATATAAGACTTAGTACACGCTTTCAGATATATATATAACCGGACCAAACTAAAAGAAAGAGAGGAAGCAAAGCAGCTGAGGAATGAAATACATGAAAGAAAACAAAATGGAGAACAAGGACTATACATTAAACAGGGAAAAATATGCAAGAATGGAAATTTTTAATAAGGAAAGGCAATGATACCGGACAAACAGATATGGCAATGTACAACAGGCTAACGTTAAATATGATTAATATACAAGGATTAACAAAAACAAAATTAACTGAGATTGAGTTGTTAATAAATACAGAAAATGATATAGTACTTTTAGTAGAAACACATCTCACAGAGGACAGATTCATACTTAGAGATGACCTTGACAAAATTTTTAGTAATAGAAAGGAAGAGGATAAAAAAGGGGGAGGGTTAATGGTTATACATAAGAGAAATAAGCATATAGAAGTAGAAAAACTTGATGGAAAGCATAATGATATCCTTTACTTCAAGGTTAAAGTGCATGATACAGAATATATATTTGTATTAGTATATTTTGCAACAGGAAGCAAACCAGAAGACGTAAGAAGAAATATCAAAATAAGAAAAGAGTGCGAAAGACTGATAACATATGAGAGTAAAAATAATTTCATGATCCTCGGGGATTTCAATGGGCACTTACCATGGTTGGGAAGACAACAACTTGATAAACAGGGGGAAATGGTTTCAGAGTGGATAGATAAGTTTGAGTTGAAACTCTTAAATACAACTGAAGAGTGTGATGGGCTCTACACATGGCAGAGGAGTGACATGAGAAGTGTCATAGATTTTGCTCTGGCTAATAATGATATGAATAAACATTTTTATTCAATGAAAATAGATGAAAACCAAGAAGTATTTGATCTATCAGACCATAATCTAATACAAATATATCTAAGAAACAAAGTAAGAAGGCCTAACTATAAAAAAGGGAGATGGTGCAATATCAAATATTATAGTACAGAACCAGATCTGATGACAAAATATGTACAACACCTAGAAAATAAAATGCAAAATGAAGGAGTGGATACATTGGAAGAGATGAACAAAATCATTAAACAGGCAGCCGATGATACCTTATTAAAAACATATAGAAAGAAAGAGGAAAAAAACGGAAAAAAGATAGAAAGACCTTGGATGACAGAAGAAATAAGAAAGGCGATAAAAAAAAGAAGAGAAATTAATAGGAAAAGAAGAAATGAGGCAGAAGAGCATGCCAAAAATATGCTCTGGGAGCAGTATAAAGAACAAAAAACAAAAGTGCACAAACTTATAACACAAGAAATAACAACATATGAGAAAAAACTAACAGATGAAATAAAATCTGATAAAAACAACAAATTATGGGAGAATATAAAGAAACTTAAGGGAGTAGATAGAACCATGAAGGAGACTAAACTTCATTATGAAAATGGTAAACTAATACCAAAGGAGGAAATAGGAAAAGAATTAACTGGATTTTGGGAAACCATATACTGCAAACATGAAAACCGAATTACTGAAGAATGGGACGATAACTCGAAAGAGGAATATAAAAGACTTAACGAACAAAGATACCAACGGATACAAAGTGGAGTACACCAATTTCCGGTACAATTGAGAGAACATATGGACATGGCAATAACAGTAAAAAACTCCATAACACCCATGAACAAACCAGTCATAACCACTGATAAAGTCAGAAGGTGCTTACAAAAGCTAAAAGGGAAGAAGGCACCAGGGCCAGATGGTCTTAAGCCAGAACTATATAAGGTATTAATCAGAAGTGAACAATGTATACAGGTTCTCACAAATTGTTTCAACAAAGAACTAACAAAGGAACATAAACCGACATCATGGAAATCATCTATAACAAGTATGATAGAAAAAAAGAGGAATCCAACTGTAAAAGATTTAAGGCCTATCGCATTAACTGATACATCCTACAAACAATTCATGACATTAATTAAAAATGAAATTGAAGAACACATTAAAATATGTGATGAAATAAAGGAAAATCAATCAGGGTTTACAGAAGGTGCAAGAATTGAGGATAATCTTTTTCTTTTGCAATACTGCGTGGAAGAATCATACAGAAGACACCTACCATTAATTGTAGTCTCTATAGATTTCAAAAAAGCTTTTGACTCAGTAAGTAGGGAATCACTGATAAGAGTTCTAAAAGAGTACAAGGTTCACCATGAAATAATAAGCGCCATTGCACAAGTATATACAGACGACAAAACCTACATTAAGTTGGGAAATGAAATAGAAAATGTAGAGATAGAAGTTACTAGCGGAATAAAGCAAGGGTGTACAGGATCTACTACATTATTCAAACTTGTTACTTACAAAATAATTAAGGAATTGGAGAAAGAAAAGGGATTCAACAATGGTTCCATAAAAATAAACAGTCTATTCTTTGCTGATGATGGCCTGATCTTAGCAGAAAATGTAAACGATGCAGCTGCAAATATTAGGACATTACTACAGATAAGTGGGGAATGTGGTCTAGAAATAAACAAAGAGAAAAGCAATGTACTGATTTTTAACATGGAACAACCACCAACGGAGATTGAAGGTATCAAAGTGGTGGACAAAATAAAATACCTAGGCTTATATATAAACAATGAAAAAAACATGTTTAAAACTCAGAAGCTGCATCTCATAAATAAGGCCCACACCTTGGCTAGCCAAACAGGTTCAGTCATTGAGAAGAGCTGCAACAAACTGCTTATAGGGAAAACGTACTGGAAAAATGTGGCACTCCCAGCTATTTTATATGGATCCAATGTAATGTGCTTCACAAAACAAGAATTAGATAAGTTACAAACAATTGAAAACACAGTATACAGGAAGATACTAGGAGGGACTAGGTACACCCCCACTGCAGTTCTGAGGGGAGAGATTGGAGCATCATCAATGCAGGGAAGAATAATAACTAACAAGTTAAAATATATGAAATCAATATCAGAAGGAAAAAAAGAAGTCTTAAAACACATACTTGAAAAAATGAAAGCAGAAGGGAAAAAATGGTGGAAGACTGCACTTGGATACATGGACAAAGTTATGATAGACATAGTAGCAATAGAAAGGCTTGACAAGAAAGAGATTGCTGAAAAAGTAAAAGCTTGGGACCTACATCAATGGAAAGAAGAAATAGGAAGCAAAGAAAGTCTACAAATGTACCGAAGATGGAAAATAGGAATTGAAGAAAGCTCAGATTACGACAACTCCTTCTACTCAGTGATACTTTTCAGGGCCAGATCCAATACTTTGAACCTAAAATGGAGAAACAGGTTCTCAAATGGCGAAATTAACTGTGACATATGTGGAGTTGAAGAAGACCTGATACACTTCATTTGTATCTGCCCAGAATATGAAGATCTTAGAATTAACTCCATTGAACTTCAAAGACCACATGCAGAAGACCTAAATGAGGTTGCTGGGAGATGGCTATTTGAATCTCACAACATGGAAGGAATTAAATTACATTTTTAGGGAAGATGTGGGAAGAAGAGAAAAAAGGATTCTTCAAACAAATGGACCAATAACAATGGTGATGAAATTAAAAATAGAATAATAATAGTAAAATTTGCAAATAATAATAATAATAATAATTAATAATGAAAATAATAATAATAATAATATAATAATAATAATATAATAAAAATAATAATAATAATAATAATAATAATAATCATAATATAATATAATAATAATAATAATTAATAATATAATAATAATAATAATAATAATAATAATAATAATAATAATACTTATTAAGTGTAAGAATAAAATAAGTGTATAATAAAATAATAATAATAAAGTAATTAATAAATATTATTCAATAGGGATAAGAATTAAGTGGTGGTAGTGATAGAGCCACTGGTAATATTGAGAAAGGTGCTATTATTTATAAGGCAAATAAATATTAAGTGCAAAAGTGCAGTGCAGTGAAATTATCATAATGAAATATATAGTCTTGGCTATTTTGATATCTAACAATTGTATTAATGATACATATATTTTGTTTTTTAATATTATTGTCTTTATATTTAAGGTCCTTTGATACCTCAAATAAATGATATGACTGTGAATTAGAATAACCATTTATTTTTATTATTTTTATAATTTTTATAATTTTTTATAGAATTTAACAGGAATCTTAGGAAAGTGCATGTAATCCTTTTAATCTCATTAATTGTAAGTTTGTATAATCTTTATATAATTTAATAGAAATTTCAGAGATATATATTTTGACAGTTAAAATAGATATATTAAATGAACACTCCTAGTCACATAGGGCCAGTTTACAAATGTATTATTTTATAAAGCAATAAAATAATATAATGAAAAAACGTATTTTAATATTGTATGTTTTCTTTAATTTTTCTTTTCTTTTATTTTCACGTTTTTAAATTTACTTACAGTCTTCACAAAATAATGTTTATGTCTAATATTTGGGTATAGCTCGGTATTTTATTTTTCGTTATTCTTTGAGGATTTTTACCATATTTTATTTTTTACTTGTTTTTTATTTTATTTTCTTTTCTTAAATTACATTTGATCTTATTTTATTTTATTTTAATTTTTTTTTTGGTCATATTTTTGTATGTTTCATATGTAAGTTATGGTTTTATTTTATAATGACTTGTCCATATTTTTTATCTTATTGCCTTTACCTTTTCATTTTCTTTGGCTTTAATTACTATTTTCTTGTTTTAAGTCTAAATCTATTCCTTAAATATTTGAACCTTTATTATATGTATGTTATAATTTATTTACTTATTTTAGCTTGGGAGCGTGTGTGGAAAGAATACGACGCAGGGAGGCAAATGCTCCTATAATAGAGTGAGTTACTTTTATTATAATCATTTACTTTTATTTTAATCTCTTATAATAATTTTATGATTTAAATACCAAAAGTTTTTTTAACATTCAAAATATTTGTTAAGTGGTGCCGATGTTAAGGCTTTACCACGCCCTTATAATAAAATAAATAAATAAATAAATAAAAATTGGCTTTTTTTTGGCCAATGCTTGAGTTGTTATAAATATTATGATGGTGGTCTTTTAGAGACAATTGTCTCTATGTGACTAGGGGTAGTGTTGGAGGTGGGTTCGGATGGAGAGGAAAAGTTGACATGAATCTCGGCGAGGAAGGGCAACATATCCTGGAGGTAAAGAGTAGTCATACAACAGAGATTTAGGTTGTATGACCTCTTTTGGGAAGGAGTTTTCAGATGAACTGATGAGCCAAGCTTTACTATGAAAGCCGAATAAGGTTGTGTTCAACATAAGTCCAATTTATTATTGTTGGGTTTATTGGTCAATAGAGCAAACCATATGCTCATGATTATTAATGAGAGCGGTATCAGTATCTGCTAGGCAAGCAGATTCAGAAATGTGGGAGGAATATAGAGGTTTCCATGGAAATGGGAAGGAAGGTGTCACCGAAAAGGTATGTCTTTTTGAGAATGGGTTGGGTTTTTGCGCGATATTGGTTTCCAATTATAGATCGATGGAGTTTGACAAGGTCTGAACTTGAGATTTGGCCTGTAATTCATCATGCTAGTGATTTTGGGAGATTGGACATGTTTATTGGAGAATGGAGGACTTCTGGGTTCTCTCATGCCTACAACAGGACCCAGAACGTTTTAGAGCTTTGCGACGTTTACGTTGGATAGTTTTCCATTTACCTTTCTCGGAAGTGCAGGAAGCATTAGAAAGAGAATGGGTCATCACATCAAGCTCCATTTGGGAGCTATATCCATTTCATCTGCTGGGTATAGAAGCCCTTAGGGAGGTGCTTGATATAGGAGATTCGGGAGAAGAGTTGTAGGAGGATTCAAGAAGAGCTAGAATTATCTTGCAAGACTGATTAGAGGGCTTGATGGTAGGTTGTTTCAATAGCTGCTGGGATGTTTGAGTTACAATCTGTTTGATGCAACGTCTGGTCAAGGGAGTAAACATGCGAACACTCTCACGTGTGAACCCTGATTTCACCTGTGTAGGTGGAATGAGTATTAAAGGTCAGCAGCAAACGATGGATTTGGTTTTGTCAAGTCGAGTCCCTACGAAGGGGAAATCTATCAATGTTTGTAACGGAAAATCTTTTCTGCTGGAGATTTCGCATTATGACAGCTAGATCTTCGTCTTTCTGTTCATAACAAAAAATAGTGCCTTTTACATGTGTTTCTTAATCATCAGTAGTAGAAATAACAGAAATGGTTTGCGAGAGACGCTAAGGATTTGACAGAATTTACTTTGATCGGTTTAGCAGCTTGTACTGAAAATGGAACCCATCTTTCCTTAATGTGACTAAAGGGATCTTCCAAACTCCTAAAACTTTTTCAAATGCATCGCTGAGAAGAATTATGTGCTCAGTAAGAGCTTTGGAGGTAGTGATCGCAGCATTGTGATATATGGGGAATAATGTGTCTGCTGGCATTCCTGGAGGGGCGCAGCATATGGAGTAAACGAATGAGAACGACTATGACAGGGGGCACATTTGCGGATTGCCGCCCGTTGGGGCACAGTGGTTTGGGGTTTGCTAGACGACGAGTCGCTAAATTATACAAAGGACCTCAGGTGTAGGAGAAGGAAGTTAAAGCATAGGTACCTGCGTCTAGAAGTAGTAGGGACCGCGGTAGGGTCAGACTCTGAACCTGACAGATGGTAATTGTTGTTGATGTTGTTTGGCTCATCTTGATTTAAACACGTTTTTTCTTGAATAACTTGTTTCATAAAAAATTTAACCACAAACTTCATCTCCATGAATGAACAGTATAACAATAAAACAAATGAGATATAAACGTAGATAACAGGATGGGCTGGAAAGGCGTATATTTCATAAGGAAGGGTAATCCTTCTCTCCACAACAGGTCACCCCCCCAAAAAAAAGTTTTTTCCCCGGGGGGAAAAAAAAAAAAACCCCCCCAAAAAAACCCCCACAAAAAAAAAAAAACCCAAAACCTCGGGACCCCACCCCGTAGGGTGGGCTGTGGATGTGGCCTCGGAAGATCCTCCCGGAACTCTACGTCGGTTACCCACCCGTGTACCACACATCACCTTATATCTTTATATCTTCACTTAAAGCCCGAGATTATACAATGTAAGGCTTCATTACCTGAATTTATATCTGGTTTTTGTAATAAATTTATTCAAAATTTATTAATTCTTTAGTCTTACTTTCTTAATATTGAAATACATTTCCAATTTTCTAGAATTAAGTATGAATAATTCCAGTTAACCGATCTAATGGAATGAATAATCCTATTTGGATTTCATCATAAGACATTTTATGCACTCAACATATGTAGACCCTAGACAATGTTTTCACTAATTCTGAACCTCATTCATATCGTTACAAATCTATTGAATTGAGACTTGGAAGGAAATGACATCTGATGGGAGTTAATATATTACATTCATGAAGAGATGAACAGATTGTGGGAATTATTTGCAAAACTGACAAGGGGGTGGGGGGAACTTTGGATGTTTAGTGTCTATGGGGGAGGTTGGGGGTGACTTATGCAGAGGCAAGTGAGGACCACTTCTTGGTGTAGTTGCAGTCATAGACTGAATGTAACACACTCCATTAAAAAAAAAAAAAAAAAAAAAATAAAAACTTTTGATTAGATTTTGTCTAAATTAGTTTGAAGGGAATTTGTCAGAGAAATCTTTTCTTTTTGTTTTACAGATTATAAATTATTTGAAATATATTTCTATTAAAATAAATATTAAAATGGACATCAAAAATGAAATTGAAATTAAGGAGGAAGAATTGGACAAAATAGACCAAGATAATTGTTTTTATCAGAATGATTCTCAGGTGATATATTATAATATATTATATATATATATATATATATATATATATTAGTTATATATATATTATATTATATATATATATATATACTATATATATATATATATATATATATATAATATATATATATATATATATATTATATAGATAATATATAAAAAAAAAAAAAAAAAATAAAAAATATTTATATATAAAATATAAATAATATATATATATATATATATATATATATATATATATATATATATATATATATATATATTATATTACTATATATATATAATAT
Organism: Trachelipus rathkii; assembly: GCA_015478945.1. Classification (NCBI taxonomy): domain Eukaryota; kingdom Metazoa; phylum Arthropoda; class Malacostraca; order Isopoda; family Trachelipodidae; genus Trachelipus; species Trachelipus rathkii. Next base: position 9,488 of record JABUQX010059887.1, on the reverse strand, counting down.
ATTATATATATATATTATATATATAATAATATATAATAATATAATATATTATATATATATATATTATATTAGGAATGTACCAGAACCAGGTTCCAGCCGGAACCTCGATTTTTTTTGGAAGTTTCCGTTCCGGCCGAACTTTAGCTTGGTTTCCGGGCTGGAACCTAACGGAACTTTCTACTTTTTTCAAATGTCTTTTCTTAATAAAATTCAGTAATTGATTTGTCATGAATTCATTTACCATTAAAATTTAACGTTTTATTTTCTAAATATATATACTGTCGTCCCTCGTAGAACGCGGGGGTTAGGTTCCTGACCCCCCGCGTTATAGGCGATATCGCGTATAACTTTAAACCCCCTGAAAAATCATTAATTTTAAAATTTTTACCTTTGTATAAGGTGAATAAAATAGCAGCAGTATTTTATTTATCCTTAATAATAATTGAATAAATTTGCAGATACAATGTTATTTACAGAACAGTATATAAACATATTTTTTAAACATAGTTAATTAGTAGGATATTTATTACATTACAGTACAGTACTCTACATATCTTAAAATGAGCAAAAAAGTTTTTTAGTTTTTTTAAATGAAAAAATATACAATGTACAAACCTTTAAAAAATTTGGAGATAAAATTGTTTTTATATATTTAATTGAATAGCCTAAGGACTGTAATATAAAATTTTAAAGTTTAGCCAATTGAGCACAAAAATAGTTTCTTTCAAATTGTAAATGAAGTGAAGGTGTAAGAGATGAAGGCAGTCCAGAATCTGTAGGTTGTATTGGCTGCTTTTTTGAGAAATACATAGTTATCGGTAATTGACGCTTTTGCCTTTTTAGGTCTCGCAAATATTTCTTTTTTTTTTTTTTTTTTTTCATTTTTTTTTTTTTTTTTTTTTTTTTTTTTTTTTTTTTTTTTGCAATTTTAATTTTTTAATTTTTATCTTTTTAACATATGTAACAAATTTGTAATTTATTTTTGTAATTTGTAATTTAATCTTTCTTATTTTTTGCCAACCGCGGTAAAGCAAGATCGCGTTCTATAAGACTGCGTTCTACGAGGGACGACTGTATGTGAACAAATATTATGATAAAATGACCTTCGACTCTATACTTTCGAAAACTTTAAATATGAAACAAAATTTCACACTTCGAACGGGTAGCTTTAATACTCTAGAACGGGTTGGGGATTATTTTTTATTTTTTTGAGATTTTTTTATTTTTTTTTTTATTTTTTTTTTAGAACAAATTGCTTTTTTAATTTTATTTTTTATAAATTAGTAATAATCCTAATTATTGCCTAATTTATAATAAGTTTAGTATATATAATTATTTAGTTAATTAAGTTATTTAAATTATATATATATATATATTATATATATATATATATATATATATTTATTTATATATTAATATTATATATTATATATATATATATATATATATATATATATATATATATATATATATATATATATATATATATATTATATATATATATATGGCCCTATTATATATACATATATATACTATATATATATATATATATATATATATATATATATATATATATATATATTATATATTATATATATATATATATATATATATATATATATATATATATATTATATATATATATATATATATATATAATATATAGACCCGGCTAGTATATAGTATTCTTTATATACTGCTATAAGTATCGCAGTACTCAATTTAATTATTTTCTTTATTAATTTTGTGTTGAAACAACATTGATGAATTTACTTATATGGTAGATGAAATACCATATAAACATTCACATCACAGATTATAATTAGGTAAATAAGCTTAGGATTAATATTAATTTAGCAAAAAAAAGTAGGATCTTAAAAAAAAAAAATCATCGATTTTTTAATAAAAAAAAAAAAAAAATACGTAAAAAAAACAGTTGATTTAAATATTTGATCTTTTTTTGTGACAGTACTACTCTATAATCTAGACCTGCGGATAAATAAAATTTGTACAACGGTATTATTATTATTATTATTATTGATTATTAATTCATTATTATTATTATTATTATTATATTAGTATTATTTATTATTATTATTATTCATTATTATTATATTTATCTTTTATTATTATTAAAAGAAAATTAACTTTAAAAGTAGAAACTACTACAAACAAAACAAAATATTAACTAAACTTTTTAAGCAAAAATTGTGTTTAAAATTTTAGTAAACAACCAAGATTCCATATTTTTCCTATCTACAAATCGAACATTATTTGAATTTTCGAAATGTTGTGGTGGTAGGAAACATCAAGGTCTGCTCTCCACTGAATTGTGGAGCACATATAAACGTCATCTCACTTCAATCTCCATCAAAGCACGTTAAATTGCTACTAAGATAAAAGCATGGATCGAACCCTCTCCCAATACCACGTTAGCAACTTATATATAAGTTGCGTCCAGAAGCGCCGACTGCAGCCCGGGGGCCCACAAAGGCGCACATGCATCGTTTCCAGAGCCCGTTTGAGCACTTCTACGTCAAGTAAAGTTGCACAGTTGGCGCCGGGCGGACTGCGGGGAAGAATACTTTGTTTACAAACAAATCTTTTTTACAAACAAAGTGTCGGAAATGGCTTGCAAAATTTTTAATATTTAAGTTAACTTTTAGATTAAGGATACAAATATATCGTATCATTCATAAAATAGGATACATATAGTATAAGCAGTCAGGGCGTAGCGGATTTCATTTATAGGGGGTGGCAAAGGCATGCACAGACCACGGTAAACAACAAGTGATATATATATATATACACTATATATAATATATATATACCTAATATTTATATTACTAATAAGTATATATATATATATAATATATATATATATATATATATATATTATATAATATATTATATTATATATACACAAACCACCATACAATATATATATACCCTAAACGAAATTATATATAATAACCTATATATATATATATATAACAATAACGTTCCGTATTAATTAATAATTACTAACATCATCCCCACCCACTTATCATCGATTGATGCATATTTTCAGTTTTTCCACTAATAAACCCTTAAAAACGTCGTCTGTCAAAAATATAAGGTTCATTTTTTTCATTTCGCCAAATTTAGGAGGACAAGTGCCCCCCTGCCCCTGTATACGCCCATGATAAGAGTATTGTTTACAATTGCAAGCTGATCCGACGGGTTCGCTCGGCCGTTTCCAGGTACTCAAATTTCCTGTTCTCTGATTGTTTAATATAATTTTTTTCAATTCGAAGCGTTTCCGAGTCGATTTTACACACGGGCTTCACTCGGGCTTCTGAAACGCAGCTATTAGTATTATTCCCGATTTTTATTTAATAAATTTATGATCCGCTGTTATCCAAATTTTGGCTGCAGAACATTAAGAGCTCAGCAGTATGGATATGACAAGATGACAGATACTTCAAGAGAGACCCACTTGTTAAACAGACAAGTTTTAAGTAGAAAATAGCTGCGTTTCCAGAAGCCGACTGCAGCCCGTGGGCAAAATCGACTCGGAACGCTTTCGAATTGAAAAAATTACGATTAACCAATCAGAGAACAGGAAATTTTAGCACCTGGAAACGGCCGAGCGCGCCCGTCGAATCAGCTGGCAATTTGTAAGCACTACTCTTTATACTTATATGTATCTTATTTTATGGAAATGATTTACGATAGGATTAGTATCCTAATATAAAAAAGCCATTTCCGACACATGTTTTATAAAAAGAAGATTTTGTTTGTAAACAAAGTATTCTTCTGCGCAGCCCCGCCCGTTTATTAATTCTCGAAAATCGAGGATTTAACAACGGGCGCCTGACTGTGACGTTTACGGGACGTGGAGAAGTGCGCAAACGAGCTATGCGGAAACGCATGCATGTGTGCCCGTCCGGCCTTATAGTCGGGCTTCTTGGAAACGCAACCTTATGTAAGGTGTAGCTGAAGTCTTAAAGTTCGGTTCCGGCAGGGAACTGTTTAAAGTTTCCGGAAATCCGGGTTCCGGGCCGGAAACCAAAAATTCTGTTCAGGGTACATCCCTAATATAATATATATAATATATATACTATCAATATTATATATATATATATATATACATAATATATATATATATATATATATATTTATATATATATATATATATATATTATATATATAGATATTATATATATATATATATATATATATATATATATATAGTATATATAAATATTAGGGATGTACTGATACCAGAAAAGAGGCTGAGCGATACCGATACCGATACTTTAATTAATATAATAAATACACAGTAATACAATAGAACATTTGTGTACTGCTAGGCAACTCAGATTGCATTCTCTGTACAACCAATACTTAGTCATTTATTTTTTTCATATTTGGTTGTGCCCAAATATATTTATTTTATAAATTATAGCTATAGTATCTTTAATTACATTAGTAAATGGACTCTAGGTTCAAAACTTTTTTGTGTTTGTGTTTATGAACTATTGCCTTCAGATTTTTTAGTAAGTATAAACCTACATGAGCTAACATCTCTATGTTTTAACATTACTTACAATTTTCAAGAAGATTCTTTAACTAGCTTCAATATAAAGATAAAAATAATGAAAGAGAGACGCTCAATTAATCAGCTGAAAAGACAAAATAAAAAAAACGCTATTATTTAAACATGACATAATAATAATATACTCCTTTTAAGATAAAGATCAGGCGTTGGGCATGATTAAATAACAAAATAATGTTTAATAACAGGATTAAATCAATTGATTTTGTCGATAACTAAATCAGGAATCTTTTTTTTTATTTTGTTTTTTATTATTCTTTTAGAAAATTTATTTCTAATTTAATTAATTATTCTGTATTTCATCGGTGATTAATGATAAGTATCGTTTTAGGTTGATAATAAGCAATTCATCAATGTAGTTTCAAATCTTTTTCAATAAAGAAATAAATTAAATTAGATACTCAGGTATTATATATATATATATATAATATATATATATATATATATATCATATATTATATAAAAATAAAAACATAAAAAAATAATATATAATAATATATATATATATATATATATATATATGATATTTTAAATAACTATTTAAAATAAATAATAATTATATTACTAATCGTATTAATAATTATGTGATTTTAGGATTATTTACTAATTTTATCAAAATAATAATAAAAAGGCAATTTGTGCCTAAAAAAATCAAAGAAATCAAAAAATCATTGATTTTTTGATTTTTGATTTTTTTGAATTTTTTAGGCTAATTTTTTTTTTAAATTAATAATTATTCCTAGTTATCACCTGCTTAATGGTAAGTATATTTCATCTATATAATAAGCAAATTCATCAATGTAGTTTCAAATCATTTTTAAATAAAGAAATAAATAAAATTTAGATTTACTCAGATATTATACAGTACTGTTCTAATCTTAAATAACTTAATTAAACTAAATAATAATTATACTTACTAAACTTACTATTAATTAGGTAATAATTAGGATTATTTACTAATTTTATCATAATAATAATAAAAAGGCAATTTGTGCCTAAAAAAATCAAAGAAATCAAAAAATCAAAAAATCATTGATTTTTTATTTTTTTTGATTTTTAGGCAAATTTTTTTTTTTTTCTAAATTAATAATTATTACTAGTTATCACCTAATTAATGATAAGTATATTTCATCTATATAATAAGCAAATTCATCAATGTAGTTTCAAATTATTTTCAATAAAAAAATAAATAAAAATAGATTTACTCAGATATTATACAGTGTATATATATATAATTTAAATAACTTAATTAACTGAAATAATAATTATACTTACTAAACATTAATTAGGTAATAATTAGGATTATTTACTAATTTTATCAAAATAATATTTAATTAAAAAGGCAGTTTGTGCCTGAAAAAATCAAATAAATCAAAAAAATCAAAAAAAATCATTGATTTTTTGATTTTTTTGATTTTTTTAAAAAAATAAAAAAAAACACCAACCCTGATAAAGATAGATATCATTCAATACTCAAATGCAAAAATTCTCAAATTGTGATGCAAAAACATTAAGCTTTCACTAGTATCTGGCGAAAGCCTGTTCCTTTTTGGGGTGTTTACATTCCCATCTACACTAAAAAATACTCTCTCTCTCGACTGATGAGGGAGGGTCTGATAAATATCTGCTTGCAAGCACTGATAATAATGGAAACCTTGGCCTATTTTCATGGCACCACATGAAAGGATTCTCTGTAGGCAGCATCTCCATGTTTTCATAGAGCTTCACCTCCTCTTTCATAGATTGCAAATTTGAATTATCTTTGCTCTTTGATGACTGTCTCCAGTTTTTTCGACGAGGTTCCTTGGTGTGATTTCTTTGAAGGTGAATGAGATATTAATGCAATTTCGGCCATGAACTTATTCAAGTCTAACTATATCCAATTCCTCTTTCATTCTCAGAGGTTTATTTGCTGAAAAGTCACCATCATCACTATCAGTGCTGTTACCAGGGGTTGCTGATAAGGCGGATTCCACTTCTGTGAATCTTTTTTTTTTTGTCACGCGAGCAAGCTCCTCGGTTATGCCATTTAAATGCATTCTAGAAGTGGTTCACCGAAGGAGATGCCATTCTTGTGGGGTTTCAGCTAGCTTAAGAAATTCCTCATTAGAACCTTTTATATATCGAAACTAAGTTTATTTACCACAATGTAACAAAAAAAAAATATATTTTTTGTTTCTTCTGATTTTTCTTATTGTTTTTTTATACAGTTTTTTTTATGCAGATTTCAAATATGTTTTTAGTTTTTCTCTAGCCTCGACCGTTTTCATGTTGCGATGGTATAAAATAATTATTAGCATCTTCTCATTTTGTAAGGTCGTTACCGGCATCACGCTGAGTAAAAGCCTGTTGCCATTAAAGTTTTGCGGGACTGCATGTTAAGAACTA
>JABUQX010059886.1:0-14061 GCA_015478945.1 Trachelipus rathkii | reverse complement strand
AAACTATCCGCTACTCTTTCTTTGGAATAGAAGGTACGCTTAAAATGAAAGATATAAGAATATATATAGTATTTATGAATGATTTAAATATTAACTTTTATAAAAATAAATTGTAATTATTCATACAATAATATTCGTCATAAATACTATATCGCAATATTTAGCTAGTATATATAAAAAAAAAAATTTATAATATATCATGTGTATATTATATTGCTGGTCATTCATTATGAATAATAGTATCATTTAAATTAATTTTCATTATATTTTTTCAAATTATAATAATTATACTTTAAGAATTAATTTTATTCATAATCTAAGTTCGTTTGAATAATTTAGTATTATATTCTATATAATGACCATTAATAAATGTCTATATAATTATGGATATTATAGTGCTATAGATTAAACATACTTTCCTCATTGAAAAATATATCACCTTATTATATAAGTTTTTTTTTAAGTTATATACATACTTAATGAATGATACGCCGATAACCACACCTCTGTGTGACTGACGTACGATTTCCGACTCTAATTCAATTATGAACTCAATAATGACTAAGCTATATAAGCAAGTACTCTGCTCTCAGACGCGCGTCTCATTAACAGGTATGGACTTGAACTGCTCTTCAGGTCCATACTTGAAACTGATCAGCTACATTGTAGGAACTTCTCACTTCTATATAACTAGGATACACTATAGACGTCGAGTCATCAGATGTAATTATTGATTATTTATTTGCCAGAGGGTGTAGTGCGTACCAAATGTAATAATATATAGTTTCATTATTCAATATTATCCAAACTGTAATGACTAATGTAATTTTATTATATTTTGTATATAATCAATAATGCAATGTCACTTGAATATATACAAACAGATAATGTACATAAAATGTGTGATATATATTTTATTGTCTTTGAATCCATAAGTTGTGTAAGATCACGTATTTAGGCGTCATAATCTTATTTCTGTTTAAGAAAATAATTATACAAGTTAATCGTGAAGTGCAGATAAGTGGATTTTTCACCTGAAAGAAACGTGGTTTAAGAAATCAAAATTAAGCATGAAAACAATTACTACTAATTAGGTTAGTAATAATATTTAATATATATACTATTATTATAAATATATATATATATATATATATATATATATATATATATATATATAATATATCTATATATATATAATATATATATATCATATATATATATATATATATATATATATAGGTATATATAGTATAGTATATATATAGTATATAACTATATATCTATATTAATATATATTTTTATTTGTATACTATATAAATCTTTAATATATTAAACATAAATATTTATATTAAGCTTAAACACATCGTACGTATATATATATATATATAGTATCATGAGTATATATATATTAATACTTTGTGAAAATTACTAAATTTTTTTTCTAGAAGACGTCAGTCATTTTTTGTTTCTAATGCTTTATTGCAACTAGATTTTGAGTCTATGCCTGTAATTTTTATGAAAATCGGTGTTGCCGTTGTTCTGCCTGACTATTACCGAGTTTACTTAAAAAAACACAAAAAAAACAAGCTTTTTCTGTTGATATCACAAAATGTGATTAATAGATTTTTTTACTTGCAATTATACTCTTTTTTGATTACAACTACTAATTTCAGCTGGGCTGCGCGGGCGGAACTGGTAAATATATGTTTTGTTCCGGGCTCCGGCTCGATTCATCTTTAAAATTTCAGACTAACTGCTTTTCTCGTTTCCTCCAAACACATATTCAATACGCACACCTGTACCGCGCCAAGATACCAACACCCACACGTGAAATATATTAATACATTTATTCTTTACCTCACCAAAACATCTCAGTCACAAATTATCTCAATGAATTTTCACAATATAACAAAGGTTTAACATTAAATCACTACAATGACTAGCAACTCAAGCGTCACTTGAATATTTTACTCACATAAAGTTTCAAATCACTACAATTTCTAACAATAGTACGTCACTTTAGCACTGCTATATAGTTAAAAAACATCACCTAATTCATTAAATCACTACAATTGGTTGTATCTACATCATCAGTTGATTTTTTTCATTTGATTTTTTTCGTGCCATCCCTGGTTTGAATAATTTATTAAATTATCCATTAAAAATGTCTAATACTTTTTATGCTTTGTTGAGTAGAAATAAATACAGCAAAGATAAACATTTAAGTTTTTTTTAAGTTATCCACTATGAATGAGCGCTGAACCACACCTGTGTGACGTCACGTCCATATTTCAAACAAAATATATAAAATTTTGACGTTATACAGTGGCTGAACTGCTCTTCAGGATCCCTCCCTTAAATGTAGTCTGTAGGAACTTCTCCTTCATACAGACACTGACCGCCGCTCCTTAGTGACATACTATAAAAATGATATATTGTTTTCCCTTTATTTTTAGAATTCTCATCAACTCTTGCCGAATCAAAATACGAATGAATTTATATATGTAAATTGGCTAGACACATAGATTGGTTAACAACGAATGGCAATTATACACATCTTGACAGATATTATTTACTTTGTTTGGATGACGTTTAGTGATGGAATTTTTGATGAAATAAATTCAATTAAAATTTTTAAACAAGTGAATTTAAAGTTTTAATAGATTGAATTAACTTTATAATAATTCAGAAAAAATTTATTTTACAAAAGGGAATGCTTCAAAGTTTTGAAGATTGAAAGCTTAAAAAATTTAAGTTTATTTTTGCTCGAACTTTGCTGCAAATTGTAGACATTTGAAAATTTTAAGTTGCATTACATATTATTTACTCAATACAATTTCTGAGAAAATCATGTTAAAATGACTTTAAGCAGACAAACATTTAAAGGAAAGATTTTGAAAAACGTATTCTGAAATTTTGGAGATTTCATACTGTTTGTTTATTTTTAAAAAGCTTTATTAAATGCCTGGCAGTGTATTAATTATAATCGAAACATCAAGAGGTAACAATTTTACGTCGCAAATACGTTGCATATGGAAACGAAAAAAGTGTACATGACATAAGAACGTAACGGCATGGTACATATACACGTATGTGTGATGTGACGGAGGTGCGACGGAACATTAACGTCGCTGTTATGTATCTGCAACCATCTGTGCTATAGTGGGTAGTATATATACATGGCAAAAGTCCGCTTTTGTCAGGACTCAGTTTTTTTGGAATTGATTGCATTCGAGTCGTCGGTTGTTCAATGAGATGTTCTGGGGTATGTAAGTAGATTGGCTATATAGTGTATATATATATTATATAATAATATATATAATCATATATATATATATAGTAGTAATATATATATATTATATATATATATATATATAATATATATATACTAATACTGATATATTATACCATTTATAGTTTATGATATATAATATAATATGTTATTATATATATATATACTATATATATATATATATATATATATATATATAAATATTATATATATATATATATATTATAATATATATATATATAATATATATATAATAATATATAATATATAATATATATATATATATATATGGAGGTTTAGTTTAGGCTTAGGCCATAGGTTAGGTTAGCTAGGGTAGGTTAAGTTTGGTTAGGTTAGGATTAAGGTTAGTCTAGCGTTTGAGTTAGCTTATCTTGTTAAGGTTAACAGGACAGGCTTAATGCTAAGATAAGGAGTTGAGGTATCCATACAACTCAATACCAAATCACTAACATAAACTCTAACCTTAACTAAACATAGCCCAGCCTAACACTCACCATATACAGCCCGACTTAATCGGACCCAACCAACTCCTTACCATTTTTTGTCCAAATCACCAAACTTCCTTAAAAGATGTAGAAATAAAATAAAATTAATGGATTTCTATTAATATAAAGATTGAGAGAGCTCCCTTGCCGAAATTGCATATATTAACATAGATTAGCCGCAACATTGGAGTTTTTCGCTCTCCAGAGAACTGTGTCGAATTGACTCGCTCGCTGCATGTGAAACACAATCATGGAAAAAGAAAGTAGCATGTGTCAACATAAGTTGTTATTATTTGTGCGTGTGTATTTTTTTTATTTTTTAACTTTCTCTCTATCCTATTGCAGTTATGGAAAAAGGATTGTACAAAACATTGGGCTTACCATTTGTTTTAATTAATGTGAGAAAAAGAAAAAGTAAGAAATATTTTTAGGAAATTTCTTGAAGTGTCAATAAGGACATTTAAAACAACAATGTTGCATAAAATCTTTTTTAATTAAACGTAAAAATTAAAATCTTTAAAATGAAAAGAGAGAAGGAATGGAAAAATGACCATGAGATGATGAAGACGAGGGATGAGAGAGGAAACGAGGCGAGCCTGAGGAGGAAGAGGGATGCCAGAGCATCGCCGGGCCGGCGCGGGGAGGGGGGAGGGACGGAGATCGAGCGAGAGGATGGTGGACGGAGTTGAAGTGAAGGGAAGGCGAGGCTCGAGCGGATGAGAGACCAGAGATGAGAGGCAGCTGATGATGAGCCGAGAGAGAGAGAGAGAGAGAGAGCGATGAGAGGAGAGAGACTGAGAAGGAGAGAGAGAGAAGAGAGGATATTAGAATTAAGAGTTTTTTTTTAATTAAATATTAAAATTCGCATTTTTTATGGAATGACACGAAATCAAGTGGTAAACATAAATTTATTGCAATTTTTTTCTCAAAATTGTTTTATTTTTAAAATTTTACATCATGTTTCATTTTTTATCTTATTACATCGCTATTGACATTTAAGCATGTTTAGTTGCATATAATTCGATATGCATAAGATTTTTTTCACGCATTTGCTGTTAAGAAGAAACCCATTCTTTAGTATTTCTAACATACCAATACTCATATATACTAATATATATATATATACATATATATATATAGATATACTATAGATATATATGATATATATAATATATATATATATATATATATATATTATTATATATATATACACATATATATTACTATATATAATATATCCCTTTATATATTCAATATATATAATATATATATATATATATATATAGATATATAATATATAATTTATATATATTATATAATATCATATCAGTATTGTATTCAAACAATGATATTAAAAGATTAATCAGTGGTCTTCTCAAAACTATGGAGAGTTAACGAAAAAAAATGGGCTGTTAAAATGAACATTTATTTTTAATCAAACATGTGATTTTTATATTTGGTAATATTATATCAACCTCCCATCTATGTAATTTAATTTTCTAACTTTAAATTTGGCAAGATTATATATGCTTTCATTAAAAGTAAATTTCGTAGTGATTCTCTCTCTCTCTAGCAAACAGAATGCTTTTTTCCAAAAGTCTTATTTTCGCTCTTGCCTTTAAACCAAATTTGAAGGTAATCAAAAAAATCTCCCTTGTTTTCGGAGATGAATCAAGCGAAATATTATTTTTTTTTCAGTTTTAAACAAATTTCATGTCTTGGAAGAGTGGTGAGCAAAGTTTGCCCTTTCTTTAGTCTATATCTTTCATAGCTCTGTAATTATTGATTATTTTTTGGGTTCTATCAATCTTTACAGCGTTTTTACAGGATTTCTATTTCTTGGTGAAAGAGTTCTTCACGTACGTAGCACACAACTGAAGGTGTTTTTATGGGTGGAAAACCCAAAGTCAAATGTAGAAAATGAATTTTAAATGTTAAATTAATTTTCTGTTTTTTCTAAAATAATCCTTCGAACCGGATTCGAACCAGTGACCTATGGATATCTGCTAAGATTCAACTACAGTCCACCGCTCTACCAACTGAGCTTTCGAAGGTAGAAAATTAAAGAAGGTTAATAAGATATTTCTTCTTCTTCTTCTTCTTCTTCTTCTTCTTCTTCTTCTTCTTCTTCTTCTCTTCTTCTTCTTCTTCTTCTTCTTCTTCTTCTTCTTCTTCTTCTTCTTCTTCTTCTTCTTCTTCTTCTTCTTCTTCTTCTTCTTCTTCTTCTTCTTCTTATAGAACATTGATAAATTATTAGAATTGATAAATTATTTAATAAATAAATCGCCTCGACAGATGGATACTATCCATACGCATTCTCAAAAAATTTGAAAGAATATAGTGAGAACTTTTGACAATGCTTTTCAATAAGTCTATTAAAAAGATACAGAAATAGTTCCTCATATTTCAAAATTGCTACATAACTCCCATTGTTCGAAAAAAGGGAGATGCGTAAGATCCGAATAACCTACACAGACCAATAGCTTGACTTCTATAGTTGGTAACACTTATTTGAAAGCAATACTAACTAATGGTTAGTTGCCACATCTTGCAGATCATGGATTGCTCAAGAATTTCCCAACACGGTTTTATGAAGACCCATGATTCATGCTTAACAAAATTTTGCCTAGACTTTTTTAATGGTTATTAAACGATGTAGATCAATAAAATCTTCCGGTATGGTCAGTTTTACCATTAGACTTTCAAAAAGCATGCTTGATACGCGATTCCCTCATCAAAGGATTATTGGGAAAAGCTTGTAGAAGCTCATGGGTATTCGAGGAAAACGTGGGTTAAATTGGATTAAAAATTGGCTTTCGGCTCGACAACAACGAATCGTTATCAATGGTGAATGCTCAAATTGGACGAATGTTACTAGTTGTGTACCCCAAGGAATCTGTCCTGGGTCCAATTACTGTTCATTATATATGTAAATTGGATATATGATGACAAATGTTTATGGCAGGATATTCGAAATTTGCGGGTGATTACGAAACTTGGGAAATCGCATAATATGTGAGAAAGATTATCAATTACTCCAAAGCGACTTAAACAAGATTAGTGTAAATGGTCAAAACGTGGCTAAATGAAAATTTAATACCGTTGAATAAATGGTAACAGTCTATACATTTTGGGAGTAGGAACAAAGAATATGATTACAAAATAGAATGACACATATATCAAAGTTGTCAGTGAGGAAAAGGATCTAGGAGTGTTAATTAATAAGGATTTTTAAAATTTGCGAAACAAGTGCTGAAACTGTTAAAAAAGCAAATAAAGCTCAAGGATTTATTGCCAGAGAAACTTCGAATATAAGTCTAAAAATATAATACTTCCGCTCATAAACAGTTAGTTTAGAACCTCATCGTGGAATAGCCAGTGCAGTTTGGAGTCCCATGACCTCAAAAAAAGACATAGGAAAAAGAATTGAAGATTCAAAGAAGAGCACTAATTAACCGCTGAATGAGAGTGTAAATCATACGAGCCAACGACTACGCAGAATTAGATATACATTCCTTTAGAGAAACAAGAAGATTCTCAGCACATTAATAAAAGGCCTTTCAAAATGCTAAATCAATTTAAGGCATGTGGGACTCCACTTTTCTTTAAGATTATGATGTTATACGAGTAACACGAAGAATGGAGCAAAAGCTTTGTCATTAGACACGATTATCAAAAACCAATATGCCAAAGAATTTCTTCACTAACGATTGTAATTGAGAAGTGGAATAGTCTTCTCTTATGAAATAGTTGAACAGCGCCGGTAACATTTCGATTTTAAGTGCAAAAGACAGCTTAGATAAACACTTTTAAGGAAATTGGTCGTCTGAAACCTTCAACAAGCTACCGAAATTTCCTAATTATTATTAAGAACGAGCTAAGAATTAGATAACGTGAAATTCAATAACCGAACTATGATGATCCATCCTGGTTGATCCAAATCGTTTGACAAAAGCGTTACATCTTAACAACGAATTGGGGGCGCCGAACTTATACTTAAACATTTTAATGTTTACCCCTTAGACGGGAGTAAATTTACGCAACACTGTTTACCGCCTGTTCTAGCGCCTTAAAGTCGAGTGTCGCATTGATCGTACACTATCATCTTAATTTTGTTAATGAACAGCTCTGATGTTACACCGCCTTGAGAGGGTCATACTTTTCTAAGTTCCTATGCCGTGACCTCATCATCACGATCTTCATATATTTCTGTTACAATTTTCATGTCCCACCACTTTGGCGAGGTTTTCAAGCGTCTCTAAGCAGGTGACGCTCATCGATCACACTATGCGTCTTTAATTTGTAAATAAGCAGTTTGTCGCATGTCCACCACCTTAGATGGGTTATTCTCTAACGTCTCGCTAAGCAGAGTTACCCTCATCGATCACATATCGTCCTTAATTCTGTGCAATGAACAGTCTTTGACTGTCCACCAGCTCTAGAGTCGTTTTCCTAAACATTTTCTAAGCCGGTGACCATCAGCTCGATCAAAAACACTACAATAATTTTTTTGTAATAACAGTTTTGGGTGGTTCACCGTTTAGGGGTTAATCTTATAACCGTCTAAGCCGTGAATCACTCTTTCCCTCAGACTCAGCCTTGAGCTGATGGTAAAGTTCATTTGCTAGTCCGGTTCTTGTTTGTAGATTCTGTAAGTTCTGTAGTTCTTCTCTATTTTTTAATTAGTTATTATTTTTTTATATTATATTTTATTATATATTATCTTATTATTATTATTATCTATTATTAGTATTATTACTAATTTTTATTATGTATATTATTATATTCATATTATTTATATAGTTATTATTATTCATTATTATTATTATTATATTAGTTCATCATATTATTCATTATTATATTATATTATAAAATTATCTATTATAATTATTATTAATATTATATTATTATTATTATTTTTTATTATATTATTATTTTATTATTATTATATTATTATTATATTTTATTATGACTTATTATTATTTATATTATTACTTATTATATTGTTATTCATTATTATCCATATTGTCTTCACTTTAACTTATTAATACTTACAATCAAGTGTATTATATTAATTATATATATTTTATTATTATATGTATTATTATCTATTATAATTATTTTATATTCAGGATTGATTATTATTATTATTATTATTTTATTTATTATTATTATTCATTTGCTTACATAATCTCTTTTTTGTCCAATCCAAACTTTCATTCCTACACTACTTTAATATAAAATATCTACATAAATTTGAAAAAATCAGAATCAAAGTTTGTAAACTGCGTTGAACCCATTATTTAGCTAAGTCGAAGAGCAACATAAAAAACTTTTAACAAACATTAATCTGTCATAACCGATGTGTATCATTTCCCACTTTAAGATAATTGGCGGTGTCCTTCGAGTGTCATTATCTATTATTTATTTTACTTGCTATGCTTTTTTAAAACGATCCAGACCAACCGACGTCTTCTCAATCACATTGCTAAAAGGGACGCATACCGACCTATTGGCCACCATTAAATTTGTTAGAACACACCAACAACGATTTGCCTTAATATATACTATATTATAATATATACTATATTTATATACTACTTATAATATAATATAATATCATATATTAATATATATACTTATATATATATATATATATATAATTTACTATATTATGTATAATACATATATTATATATTATATATATATAGGATACTATTATATTATTATATCATTATATCATATATATAATATCATCATTACTCTCTCTCCTATAAATATATATGGCAAAAGTCCAGATTCTTTGAGTCAGGACTCATTTCTGAGGGGGGGATTGATGACTCGCAGCTAGTCAGTTTGGCTTAATGACGTTGTTCATATGTGTGAGTACTCGGTGAGTATGTGGATTTTTATACTTTGTGGTAACTCATGAGTCAACCTCCCACTTCTATCGTTCTTGAATTCTAACTTCTTTTAAATTTTTCAAGATCTGTGATTGCTCTCCCATTAATTCGTTGTCAGTTAAATATTCTAGGTCTTAATGCGCTGCGCTCTCTCGAGCAAACAGAATGCTTTTTTCCAAAAGTCTTATCTCCGTACCCCTTGTCTTTAACCAAATTTGAGCTAGTCAAAAAAATCTCCCTGTGTTCATTTGAGATAAATCGAAGCGAAATTAATATGTTTTTCAGTTCTTAAACAAATTTATGTCTTCAAGAGTTGGTGAGCAAGTTGCCTCTCTTAGTCTTACCCTTTCCTAGCTCTGTCGACTTCATTGATTATTTTTGGGTTCTATTCATTCATTTACAGGAATTTATCTATTTGTCTTCAGTCGAAAGAGCTTACTTCACGTAGGTAGCTTCCCAATGAACAGCCTGTTTTATGGGTTGAAAATCCAAATCAAAAGTAAGAAATGAATATTTCAAAATGCGTTTCTCTGTACTGTTCTACGAATATCTCTCGAACCGGTATCGAACCAGTGACCCTATGCATCGGTTCTACGACTTCAACTTACAGTCCACCGCCTCTACCTGTCACGCTATTCGAATGGTTGAACTATACAAGGTTAATCTTCTTCTTTTCTCTCTTCCTGTTCTTCTTCTCTCTTCTTTTCTTCTTCTTCTTCTTACTTCTTCTTTCTTCTTCTTCTTCTTCTTCTTCTTCTTCTTCTCTCTTCTTTCCTTCTTGCTTCTTCTTCTTCTGTCTTCTTCTTTCTTTCTTTTCTCTTCTTCTTCTTCTCTCTTCTTCTTTTTCTTTTTTCTTTTTCTTTCTTTCTTTCGTTCCTCCTTTGTTTGTTCTTCTTCGTCTTCTTCTCCTTCTTCTTCTTTCATTCTTCTTTTCTTCTTCTTCTTTTCTTCTTACTTCTTCTTTCTTTTCTTCTTCCTTCTTCTGCTTCCTCTTCTCTTCTTCTTATTATTATTATTACTTGTTATTATTTTTAATGTATTTTATTGATTATTATCATTATTATTATTATTAGTCATTATTAATTTATCTATTCATTATTATTTAACTTATTATTATGATTCATTAATTATTATTATTATTATTATTATTATTCAATACTCTACTTACTTTTATCTATATTTATTATTATTATTTTATTATTACTTATTATTATCTATTATTATTATATTGTATTTAATTATTATTATTATTCATTATATATTATTATTATTATTATTATTATTATTATTATTATTATATTATTACTTATCTTTATTTTACTTAATTATATATTATCTACTTATTATTAGTAGATGTAGTAGTAGTTATATTCTTATTCTTATTATATATTATTATTATATCTATTAATTTTATTATTATTCATATTTATTATTTATTATTATCTATCTATTATTTTATTATATTATTTTATTATTGATTTATTATTATTCTTTTTATTTATTATTAATTATTTATTCATTATTATTTATCATTGATTATTATCTATTATTATATTATTATTTATTCTTATTTATTATTATTTTATTATTATATTTATGATTATTTGATTGTTTATTATGTATCTATTAGTTATTACTTGTACATCATCCTTTTATGATCCCGATCAACTTTCATTTTACACCTCATTAATAGTAAAATTATAAAAAATGAAAATATAGAACATTTTAATTAACTGTTACACCATTGATTTAGAAGCAATAGCATAAAGACTTTACAACCATTCAATATAATACGCCCATGCTGTATATTTCGATTTCAGAACATTTAGTCGTTTTCTCGAGTGATTCATTATTTATTTATATTCTATTTATTTCTCCTTAAAAGGACGAAACGACGTTCATACTATCATGCTGTACAGACGACTACAGACCTGATGCCACATACAATCCTGTAAAAAACTCAACACGATGCCATATATATAGTATCTAATAATATATATATATATATATATATCTACTATAGTGTATATATATATTAATATTAGATATTATATATAATATACTATATATATTATATAACGGTTATTTATATCTATATTATAGTGGTTATATTATATATATATATGATATTTATATTATATATATATATAATATTATATATTAATAGCTATATTTATATATATATATATATATATATTTATTATCACTATATAATTTTATAAGTGATTATATAATATATATATATATGATATTAGATATACTATTATATTAATATATAAATTTTATATACTCATATATATATAATTAAATAATATATATAGTATATAAGATATATATATATTATATATATATATTATATAATATGCAATATATCACTTATAATATATATATATATACTAGTATATATATATATATATATTATATATATATTATATATTACATGGCAAAGGTCCGCCTTTTGGTCAGGACCTCAGTTGCTTTGGAACTGGGATTGTTCGAGTCGTCGGAGCCTTGTTCAATAGTTATGCTTCACATGTGAGTATGTAGTAGAATTGGCTATACGTAATATATATATGCTACTATACCCTACTATATATACCTAAATTAGTATACTATATATATACGTATTATTATATATAATAATATATATTACTTATTATTAAATATATATATATATATATATATACTGAGGTTAGTTCTCAGGCTAGGTTAGGGTTAGTTAAGCTAGGTTAGGTTAGGTCTTGCGTTAGCTTTAGGTTACAGTGTAGGTTAGGTTTGAGTTAGACGTCATATTTCGGTAAGGTCTAGGTCAGCGTTAATGTAAGTAGGTTTTTAAGTTCCGGTCAGCTAACCAAACCTCAAGCATACACCTTAATTAACTGCTAACCTCTAGCCAGCCTAACCTCACTTAGACCGACTTATGACCAACAATTCCTTGACATATTTTTGTCAAATCGACAACATCATAAGTTTTATAGAAACATAACACAAAAATAATGGGACTTATCTCATTAATATAACATGATTACGACTCCCTGCCGGGAATTCTCATCATATAACATAGATTGGCCCGCAACATTGGAGTTTTTTGTCTCCAGAGAACTGTGGCGATGACTCTCTCCTGCATAGTGCACTGGAAACAGAATCAGTCGAAAAGAAAAAACGGAAAATGTAAAGATAAGTTGTCATTTGTGTGTGTAATATTCTTTTTATGGTGTCTTAACCTTTCCTCTATCTATTTAGCAGTTGGAAAAGGGCAAATTAACATGGCTTTAACATGTAATCAATGGAGAAAAAACATAAGAAAATTACTTTAAGGGACAAAATTGCTTAATTATAAAAGAGACCAAATAGATTAATCCTGAATGATTAAAATCTTTTTAAATTTAAGTAAAATAATCCCTTTAAAAGGAAAGAGAGATAGAGAGATGAATAGAAATGAATGATTGAACGAGAGAAGAGACAAGAAGGAGAGAGAGAGGGTGAAGAGATGACAAAAAGATACAGATAGACCAGAGGACATAGATATATAGAGATAGGAATAGTTTGGAATTACGAGTTTTTTTTCAATAAGGAGACGCATCTTTTTATGAGATGAACTAAAATCAAGGTAAACATTAAATTTAAGGCAAATTTTCTTTGCTCGAAGTGTTCTTTTTATTTTATACAATTTTAACATCCATGGTTTCATATTTTTGATCTTCTATAATTACATCGCTTGACATTTAATCATGTTTTAGTTGTTAATTCGAATGCATAAGAAAATTTTTTTCACGCATTTGCTTTAACAAACCAATCATTCTTACATCAATACTCATAGATATATTTTATATTATATATATATTAATATATAACTATATATATAATAGTATATATTATTATATATAGTATATATTATATATTATATATATACTTATATATCTATATATGTGTGTATATATCTCTTGAATAACTACAATGATATTAAAAGATCAAGTGAGCTTCTAAAACTATGGAAAGTCCTATCGAAACAAAAATGGCTGTTAACAATGCAGACATTATTACCAAACATCGTTATTTTTCTTATACTTTCGTAATATCATATCCAACCTCATCTATGTATCTTTACATTCTAACTTTAAATTTTGCAAGGATTGCGGTTGCTTTCATTAAAGTTAAACTTATATTTATTTTCAATGTACTCTCTCTCTAGCAAACAGAATGCTTTTTTCCAAAAGTCCTTAGTTTCGCCCTGCTTTCAATCACTACTTGAAAAGTTAATCAAAAAAATTCCCTTGTTCTTTGAAGATGAATCAAGCGAAATTATTTTTTTTTCCTAGTCTTAAGTCTGTTAAAACAAATTCAATGTCTTTGGAGAGTG
>JABUQX010059885.1:0-28473 GCA_015478945.1 Trachelipus rathkii | reverse complement strand
CTGATCAAGGAGGAGACTTCTCTAAGGTAATTCACACCTCACGCGCTATAGCCCTATTCAAGGAGGGAAACTTCTAACGTAATTCACACCTCACGGGCTTAGCCCTTATTCAAGAGGGAAACTTCTCGCGGTAATTCACACCTCACGGGCAGTAGCCCTATTCAAGGAGGGAACTTCTCTAGGCTAATTCACACCTCACGGTCATAGTAGAGCGTCGCGGAGTACAAGTGGAGTGGAGAACTTTCTCTAGTGTAATTCACAACCTCACGGCATAGCCCTATTAAAGGAGGGGGAATATCTCTAGGTAATTCACACCTCAGGGGCATAGCCCTATTTCAAGGAGTAGAGCTTCTCTAGGTAATTCACCACCCTCACGGCATAGCCGATTGCAAGGAAGGAACTCTCTATGTATTCAACTCCCTCACGGGCATAGCCCTATTCAAGGGGGGAACTTCTCTAGACTAATTACACCTCACGCGGCATAGCTCTATTTCAAGGAGGTGGGAACCTTCTCTAGGCTTAATTCGACAGCCTCACGGCATTAGCCCTTTTTAAGGAGGGGAACTTCTCTAGGGTAATTCACACCTCACGGGCATAGCCCTATTCAAAAGAGGGGAACTTCTCTAGGTATTCACACCTCACGGGCATAGCCCTATTCGAGGAGGGGAACTTCTCTAGGATAACTTCACACCTCACGGGCATAAGCCCTATTAAAGGAGGGGGAACTTCTCTAGGTAATTCACAAGTCACGGGCATAGCCTATGTCAAGGAGGGAACCTTCTCAGGTAATTCACACCTTCACGGGCATAAGCCTATTCAAGGAGCGGGAACTTTCTCTAGGTAATTCAACCTCACGGGCATAGCCCTATTCAAGGAGGGACTCTCTAGGTAAATTCACACCTCACGGCATAGCCCTATTCAAGGAGAGGCACTTCTTCTAGGTAATTCACACTCACGGGCATTTAGCCATATTCCAAGGAGGGGGAACTTCTTCTAGGTAGTCACATACTTCCACGGCATTAGCCCCTATTCAAGGAGCGGAACTTCTCTAATTAATTCCCACCTCACAGGCATAGCCCTTTTCAAGAAGGGAACTTCTCTAGGTAATTCACACCTCACGCGCATAGCCCTATTCAGAGGGAAACTGCTCTTAGGTAATTCCACACCTCACGGCGCACAGCCCTATCAAGAGGCGGAACTCGTCTAGTAATTCACACCTCACGGGCATAGCCCTATTCAAGGAGGAGAACTTCTCTAGGTAATTCACACCTCACGGCAAAGAGCCCTATTCAAGAGGGGAACTGCTCTAGGTAATTCACACCTCACGGGCACTAGCCCTATTTAAGGAGGGGGAACTTCTCTAGGTAATTCACACCTTCACGGGCATAGCCCATATTCAAGGAAGCAGAAACTTCTTCTAGGTAATTCACACTCACGGGCATAGCCTTATTCACAGGAGGGGAACTTCTTTAGGTAATTCACAACTCATGGGCTAGCCTTTCAAGAGAGGGAGCCTTCTCTAGTATTCCAACCTTCACGGACATAGCCCTCATTCAAGGAGGCGAACTTCTCTAGGTAAATTCACACCTACACCGGGCATTATAGCCCTATTCAAAGAGGGGGAACTTCTCTAGGTAAATTCCCACCTCAATGGGCATACCCTATTCAAGGCAGCGGACTTCTCTAGGTTAATGCACACCTCCGGTATAGCCCTATTCAAGTCGAGTGGAACTTTCTCTAGGTAATTCACACCTCCACGGTTCACTAGCCCCTATTCAAGGAGGGACTTCTCTAGTAATCTCACACCTCCGGGGCATAGCCCGATTCAAGGAGGGCAACTTCTCTACGGGAATTCACACCTCACGGGCATAGTTCTATTCAAGGAGGGGAACTACTTCTCGCGCGGTAATTGCACGCCTCACGGGCATAGCCCTATTCAGGGAGAGGAACTTCTCTAGGTAATTCACACCTCACGGCATAGCCCTATTCAAGAGAGGGGACACTTCTCTAGGTAAGTCACACCTTCACGGGCATTAGCCCTATTCAAGGAGGGAACTTCTCTACGTAATTCCACCTCACGGGCATTAGCCCTATTCAAGGAGGGAAACTTCTCTAGGTAATTCATCCCTCACGGGCATAGCCCGCGCATTTTCAAGCGAGGGAAGCTTCTCTAGGTAATTCACACCTCACGCCCATAGCCCTATTCAATGGAGGGGAAGAATTCTCGTAGCTAATTCATACCTCACGGGCATACCCTTTTCAAGGAGGGAAACTTCTCTAGGTAATTTCACACCTCACGGGCATAGCGCCCTATTAAAGGAGGGAACTTCTCTAGGTAACTTCACACCTTACGGGCTAGCTCTATTCAAGAAAGAACTTCTCGGTAGGAATTCACACCTCACGGCACTAGCCCTATTTTTTTTCTTAAGAAGGGAAGGGGAACTCTCTAAGGTATTTCACTCCTCACGCGGCCATAGCCCTATTCGAGGAGGAAGGGAAGCTTCTCTAGGTAATTTCACACCCTCACGGGCAACGAGCGCCCTATTCAAGGAGGGACACTTCTCTAGGTAATTCCCCCCTTCACGGGCAATAGCCCTATTCAAGGAGGGAACTTCTCTAGTTAATTCCCACCTCAAGGGCATAGCCCTTTTCAAGGAGGGGCAACTTCTCTAGTAATTTACACCTCACGGTCCATTAGCCTATTTCAAGGACGGGGAATTCTCTAGGTAATTCCCACCACCCTTACGGTCATAGCCCTATTCAAGGAGGGGATATTCTCTAGGTAATTCACAAACCTCCACGGGCATAGCCCTATCAAATAGGAGGGGAACTTCTCTAGTCAATTCACACCTCATGGGCATAGCTTATTCAAGGAGGGAACTTCTTAGGTAATTCACACCTCACGGATATAGCCTTTTCAAGGAAGGGAACTTCTCTAGTAATTCACACCTCACGCATCACAGCCTATTCAAGGAGGGGAAACTTCTCTAGGTAATTCACACCCTCACCGGTCATAGCCCTATTCAAGGCAGGGAGGGGAACTTCTCTAGCTAATTCACACCTCACGTTCTAGCCCTATTCAAGGAGGGGAACTTCTCAGGTTTATTCACACCTCACGGATTAGCCCTAATTCAAGGAGGGCGAAGCTTCTTATAGGGTTAATTCACACCTCACGGGCATAGCCCGTATTCAAGGAGGTGGGAACTTCTCTAGGTAATCACACCTCACGGGCATAGCCCTATTCAGGAGGGGAACTTCTCTAGGTAATTCACACCTCACGGGCATAGCCCTATTAGAGGAGGGGAACTTCTCTAGGTAATTCACATCTCACGGGCATAGCCCTATTCGAGGAGGGGAACTTCTCTAGGTAATTTACACCTCACGGGCATAGCCCATTCAAGGACCGGGACTTCTCTTTGGTAATTCACCCCCCCCGGCGCATAGCCCCCTCTTCAAGGGGGGGAATTCTCTACTTTTAATTCACACCCCTCGCGGCCACCCCCCCTATTGAGGGGGGCGACTTCTCTAATGTAACTCACCACCTCAACGGGCATAGCCCTATTCAAGCGGGGGGGAACTTTCTAGGTAATTCACACCTGCAGGGGCATCGCCTATTCAAGCGAGGGGAAACTTCCTCTAACGGTATTCACACCTCACGGCATTTAGCCACTATTAAAGGAGGGGAACTTCTCTAGGTAATTCACACCTCACGGGCATAGCCCTATTCAAAGAGGGGAACTTCTCTAGGTAATTCTAACCTCACGGGCATAGCCCTATTCAAGGAGGGGAACTTCTCTAGGTAATTCACACCTCACGGGCAGAGCCCTATTCAAGGAGGGGAGCTTCTCTAGGTAATTCAACCTCACGGCACAGCCCTATTCAAAGAGGGGAACTTCTCTAGTTAACTCCTTCACACCTCACGGGCACAGTTCTATTCAAGGAGGGGAACTTCTCTACGGATAATTCAACCTCACGGGCATAGCCCCTATTCAAGGAGGGGAACTTCTCTACGGTAATTCACACCCTCACGGGCATAGCCCCATATTCAAGGAGGAAACTTCTCTATGTAATTCACACTTACGGGCATAGCCCTATTCAAGGAGGGAACTTCTTTAATTCACACCTCACGGGCATAGCCCGATTCAAGGAGGGGAACGTTCTCTACGTAATTCACACCTCACCGGCATAAGCCCTGAATCAAGGAGGAGAAGCTTCTCTAGTAATTCACAGCTCACGGCTTAGCCCCTATTCAAGGAGGGAACTTCTCTAAGGTAAATTCACACCTCACGGCTTCATCAGCCCTATTCAAGCGAAGGGGAAGCCTTCTCTAGGTTATTCACACCTCACGGCCACTTAGGCCCTATTTCAAGAGCAGGGAACTTCTCTAGGTATCTCACCTATGGGCACGTAGCCTTATTCCAAGGAGGGAACGTTCTCATAGGTAATTCACACCTCACGGGCATAGCCCTATTCAAGGGAAGGAACTTCTCTTAGGTCAATTCACACCTCACGATCACAGCCCTATTCAGGAGGGGAACTTCTCTAGGGTAATTCACACCCCTCACGGTCATAGCCCTATTCAAGGAGGGGAACTTCTCTAGGTAATTCACACCTCACGGGTATAGCCCTATTCAAGGAGGGGAACTTCTCTAGGTAATTCACACCTCACGGGCATAGCCCTATTCAAGGAGGGAACTTCTTTAGGTAATTCACACCTCACGGGCCATTAGCCCTATTCAAGCGAGGGAACTTCTTTAAGGTAAGTTCACACCTCACGGCAATAGCCCTATTCAAGGAGGGGCAACTTCTCTTAGGTAATTCAACAACCCAACGGGCACTAGCGCCCCTATTAGAGGAGGGGGAACCTTCTCTACGTAATTCACTATCTAACGGGCATACCCTATCGAGAGAGGGAACTCCCTAAGGAATTTAAGCACCTCACGCGTAGCCCTATTCAAGCGACCGGGAACTTCCCTCTAGGTTATTCACATCCTCACGGGATCGCCCACCTATTCCAAGCGGTGGGAACTTCTCTAGGTTAATTCACACCTCACGGGCATAGCCCCCTATTTAAGGAGGGAACTTCTCTAATTAATTCACACCTTTCAGGGCATAGCCCTATTCAAGGAGGGAAGCTTCTCCTAGGGTAATCACCACTCAGGGGCATAGCCCCTATGCAAGGAGCTGGGAACTCTCTCTAGGTAATTCACACCTCACGGGCAATAGCCCCTATTAAAGGAGGGGAACCTCTTCTCTAGGGTAATTCACACCTCAACGAGGCATAGCCCATCTCAAAGAGAGGGAACTTCTTCGTAATTCTAACTCACAGGCATAGCCCTATTCAAGGGAGAGGGAACTTCTCTAGCGTACTTCCACACCTCCACGGGCAGAAGCCCTCAATTCAAGGAGGGGAGCTCTCTAGGTATTCACACCTCACGGGCGAACAGCCCTATTCAAGGAGGGGAAAACTTCTCTAGGCTTTCTCACACTACGGCACAGTTCTATTCAAGGGAGTGAACTTTCTCTAGAGTAATTTCACACCTCACGGCATTTTAGCCCTAGTCAAGGCAGGGAACTTCTCTAGTAATTCACACACTCACGGCACTAGCCCCGATATCAAGAGGAGAACTTCTCTAGGGTAATTCACACTTCACGGCATAGCCCTCCCTATTCAAGGGAGGGAACTTCTCTAGGTAATGCACACCTCACGGCATAGCCTATTCAAAGGGAGGGAACTTCCTCTAGGTAAATTCACACCTTCACGGCAATAGCCCTGATCAAGGAGGAGAACTTCTACTACGCGTCAAACTTCACAGCCTCACGGCCTACCTGAAGCCCTATATCAAGGACGGGGAACTTCTCCTAAGGGTAACGTATCACACCTCACGGCATTTACGCCCTACCTTCCAAGGAGGGAACTCTCTTACGCTAATTCACACCTCCGGCATAAGCCCATATTCTAAGGAAGGGAACCTTCTCTAAGCGGAGATTTCACACCCTCCAACGGGCCATCAGCCCGCTAGTTCCAAGGAGGCAGAACTTCTCTAAGGTAATTCCATCCACCTCACGGGCATAGCACGGCTATCAAAGGAGGGCGGAACTCTCCTCTAGGTAAATTCACCACCTCACCGGGGCACTCAGCCCTATTCCAAGGAGGAACACTTCTCGTAGGTAATTCACACTTCACGGGCATAGCCCCATTCTATCAACGGAGGGGAAAACTTCTCTAGGTAATTCACACCTCACGGGCATAGCCCTATTTCAAGGAGGGGAACTCTTAAGGTAATTCACACCTCACGGCATAAGCCCCTGATCAAGGAGGAAGCTTCTTAGGTAACTCACCACCTCACGCTTAGCCCCTATATTCAAGGAGGCGAACTTTCTCTAGGTAATTCCACACCCTCACGGGCATTAGACCTATTCAGCGAGGGAACTTCTCTAGTAATCTCACACCTCATCCGGGCATAAGCCCTATTCAAGGAGGAACGCTTCTCTACGGTAACTTCACACCTCACGGGCATAGCCATATTTAAGGAGGGGAACTTCTCTAGGTAATCACACCTCACGGGCATAGCCCTATTTCAAGGAGGGGAACTTCTCTAGTTAATTCACACCTCACGGGCATAGCCCTATTCAAGGAAAAGAACTTCTCTACGTAATTCACACCTCACGGGCCAAGCCCTAATCAAACGGAAGCGGAACTTCTCTAGGTAATATTCACTCCTCAACGGGCATAGCCCATATTCAAAGGAGGGCGACATTCTTCGTAGATAATTCTAACACCTCACCGGCATCAGCCCTATTCAAGGAGGGGAACTTCTCTAGGTAAATTCACACCCTCACGGGCATAAGCCCTATTCAAAGACGGGAGGGGAACTTCTCTAGGGTAATTCACACCTCACGGGGGCATTAGCCCTATTCAAGGAGGGAACGTCTCTAGGTAATTCCACCTACGTCATAGCCCTATCAAGGAGGGGAACTTCTTAGGTTCATTCACACCTCACGCGCATAGCCCCTATTCAAGGAGGGATTCTTTACGGTAATTCACACCTCGCGGACATAGCCCTATTCAAGGAGGGAACATTCTTTAGGTAATTCACACCTCACGGGCATAGCCCATTCAAAAGCAGGGGAACTTCTCTAGGTAATTCAACACCTCACGGGCATAGCCCGTCCTATTCAAGGAGGGGAACTCTCTAGGTAATTCACATCTAACGGGCATAGACCTATTCGAGGAGGGGAACTTCCCTAGGTAATTTACACCTCACGGGCATAGCCCATTCGAAGGACGGGAGACTTCTCTAGGGTAAAATTCACACCACTCACGGGCATTAAAGCCCCCTAATTCAAGGGGCGGGAACTCTCTAGGATATTCAACCTCACGGCAATAGCCCCCTATTAAGGAGCGGGAACTTCTACAATTAACTCAACCTCACGGGCATTAGGCCCTAGTCAAAGGAGGGAACTTCTCTAGGTAATTCACACCTCAAGGGGATAGCCCTCTATTCAGAGAGGGGAACTTCTCTAGGTAATTCACAAACCTCACGGGCAGAGCCCTATTAAAGGAGGGGAACTTCTCGAGGTAATTCACACCTCACGGGCACTAGCCCTATTCAAAGAGAGAACTTCTCTAGAATTCTAACCTCACGGCTAGCCACCGATTCAAAGGAGGGCAACTCTCTACGGTAATTCACACTCACGGCAGAGCCCTATTGTCAAAGGAGGGGAGCTTCTGCTTAGGTTAATCGACACCTCACGGCCCACAAGCCCTCAATTCAAGGAGGGAACTTCTCTAGGTTTTCACACCTCACGGGCACAGTTCTATTCAAGGAGAGGGAACTTCTCTAGGTAATTCACACCTCACGGGAGTAGCCACTATTCAAGGAGGGAACTTTCTTAGGTAATTCACACCTCACGGGCAGTAGCCCTATTCAAGGAGGAGAACTTCTCTAGGTTTAATTCACACTTCACGGGCAGAGCCCTATCAAGGAGGGGGTACTCTTCTAGGTAATTCACACCTCACCGGGCATAAGCCCTATTCAAGCGAGGGGAACCTTCTCAGGAATTCACACCTCACGGGGCATAGCCCTATTCAAGAGACAACGTTCTCTAGGTAATTCACAGCTCACCGGGCTTAGACCGTATTCAAGGAGGGAGACTGTCTCTAGGTAAATTCACACCTCACGGGCAGCATAGCCCTATTCAAGAGGGGAACTTTCTCTAGGTAATTCACACCACACTCCACGGGCATAGCCCTATTCAAGGAAGGGAACTTTCTAGGTAATTTACACCTCCAGCGGGCATAAGCCCTATTCAAGGAGGAGGAACTTCTCTAGGGTAATTCACACCTCACGGATATAGCCCTATCCAGGAGGGGATCCTCTCTAGGTAATTCACACCCTCACGGCATAGCACCTATTCAGGAGGAAGAACTTTGCTCTAGGTAAATTCATACACTTCACGGGCATAGCCCTATTCAAGGGAGGGGGAACTTCTCTAGGTAATGCACACCTCACGGCATAGCCCTAATTCAAGGAGGGAACTTCTCTAGTAATTCACACCTCACGGGCATAGCCTGATCAAGAGGAGCAATTGCTCTAAGGTAATAGCACACCTCACGCGGCGTTTAGCCCTATTTCAAGCGAGGGGAACTTCCTAGGTAATTCACACCTCACGGGCATATAGCCCTATTCAAGGAGGGGAACTTCTTAGGTAATTCACACCTGCGGGCATAGCCCTTTCAAGGAGGGGAACTTCTCTAGGTTAATTCACACCTCACGGGCATGACCCTATTCAAGGAGGGGAACTTGCTCTAGGTAATCACAACCTCACGGGCATAGCCCTATTCAAGGAGGGGAATCTCTCTAGGTAATTCACACCCTCACGGGCATATGCCCTATTCAAGGAGGAGAACTTCTCTAGGTATTCACACTTCACGGGCATAGCCCTATTCAAGGAGGGAAAATTCTCTAGGTAATTCAACCTCACGGGCATAGCCCTATTCAAGGAGGGGATATTCTCTAGGTAATTACCACCTCACGGGCATAGCCCTGCATTCAAGGAGGAGAACTTCTCTGGTAATTCACACCTCAACGGGCTTAGCCTATTCAAGGAGGGAACTCTCTAGGATAATTCACACCTACGGGGCATAGCCCTATTCAAGGAGGGACTTCTCTAGTAATTCACACCTCACGGACATAGCCCGATTCAAGGAGGGGCACTTCCTCTAGCGTATTCCACACCTCACGGGCATAGCCCTATGCAAGGTAGGAACTTCTCTAGGTAATTCACACCTCACGGGCATAGCCCTATTCAAGGAGGGGAACTTCTCTAGGTAATTCACACCTCACGGGCATAGCCCTATTCAAGGAAAGGAGCTTCTCTAGGTAATTCACAAACCTCACGGGGATAGCCCTATTCAAGGAGGAACTTCTCTAGGTAATTCACACCTCACGGGGCATAGCCCTATTCAAGGAGGGGAACTTCTCTAGATAATTTACACTCACGGGCATAGCCCATTCAAGGAGGGAACTTCTCTAGTAATTCACACCTCAGCGGCATAGCCCTATTTCAAGGAGGGGGACATTCTCTAGGTAATTCACACCTCACGGGCAT
Source organism: Trachelipus rathkii (assembly GCA_015478945.1). Classification (NCBI taxonomy): domain Eukaryota; kingdom Metazoa; phylum Arthropoda; class Malacostraca; order Isopoda; family Trachelipodidae; genus Trachelipus; species Trachelipus rathkii. The sequence goes on along the minus strand of JABUQX010059885.1, from coordinate 18,858 downwards.
AGCGCCTAATCAAGGAGGGGAACTTTCTAGGTAATTCACACCCCTAAGGGCATAGCCCTATTCAAGGTGGGAACTTCTCTAGGTAAATTCAACACCCTCCACGGGGCATAGCCCTATTCAAGGGTGGAAACTTCTCTATTTAATTCACACCTCAGGGCATAGCCCCCTATTCAAGGAGGGGAACTTCTCTAGGTAATTCACACCTCACGGGCATAGCCCTATTCAAGGAGGGGAACTTCTCTAGGTAATTCACACCTCACGGGCATAAAGCCCTAGTCCAAGGAGGGGAACTTCTTAGGTAATTCACACCTCACGGCATAGCCCTATTCAAGAGGGGAACTTCTCTAGGTATGCGACACCTTTTGGCAGTTTGCCCCTATTCTAGGAGGAGCTGCTCTAGGTAATTCACACCTCACGGGCATAGCCCTATTCAAGGAGGGGAACTTCTCTAGGTAATTCACACCTCACGGGCATAGCCCTATTCAAGGAGGGGAAGTTCTCTAGGTTAACTCTCCCCACCTCAAGGGATATTAGCCCTATCAAGGAGGGGCAAACTTCCTCTCACGTAATTCACACCTCTCACGGTTATATAGATATAGTATATATATACTTGGTTCTGCCTTCTTTTTCAAGGCTCCACACGCTACCACATTCTACAATGGAGTTGCTTTTCACACAACTCAAGACACCAAAACTCAAAACCTTCGTGACGTACGTTATTATCGTTGTGTGATTCTTAGATTGACTTGCGAACATTAGATTGGAAGGACGCAAATTGTTTTCTTTCTAAAGAACTACAAGAGCTCTAAAATGATTGAGAGTGTTCTGCAGGCGCTTTTGAAATTTCACTTACCCTACCTTAGTGCTGGCTTCTTTATAGGATCCTTATAGGAGTGGCGTTCGTCCCTTCATGAGATTTTGGGATGACTTGTCGATTTTGGAGTGACTGTGGTGAAAGGGGTTTTTTTTTGCGGAGTGAATGTGGAAGAGTTTTGGGAGTGACTGTGGAGAGTTTTGGGAGTGATGAATGGAGAGTTAAGTGAGAGCAAGAGAGAGTTAATAAAGACGAAAAACTCTTAGACATCTTCTTTTTAAGGAGACCTGTGGGAGTGTAACCGCCCCAGATGTGTGAGACGTTCTGTTCCCCTTGCATATATATATAGTATAATATATTACTATATATATATATTATCAATACCTATACTAACTACTCCTACCTATACCTTACTATAATAGCTACTATATATACCCTACTATATATATAGTATATCTTAACTATATCTATCACATGATATATATATACCTATATACTATATATATACTATATATATATATACAGATATATAATATATACTATATATATATATATATACGATACTATATAATATATATATATATATATATATATATATATATATTATATCAACTACCTTTCATATACCTACCTACACGCTAGATCTACCTATTAGTATATATATGCCACCGTTCATTTCTTTAAACCTGTCACATACATGACGGTGGTGTTCCTCAGGAGTTCTGTTCATATCCTCAACTCTTATTGTACTTTCCTTTAATGACCTTCTCTCTAGTACTTCTTCACTTATCCACTCCTATGCCCGCAGCTATACCTTTCATAACTCACTTTCAATTTGAGAGATGTAATCCCCAACAGCAATGGCTCCATTGCTAGGGGGGGTGGGGGTACTGACCTTGGGGCAACAAATACATCTGACTGTGCCGAAATTTCCCAATATAGCAACAATTGAGGAATTGATAAATGATGTGTCTTTAATGCCTTAAAAACTAATAAGTTCCTTCATCTTCGACATAATATTCCACACAACTACGACATCACCTTCGATTACATACAGTTCAAACTTTTGTCTGACATTAATTTCTTGATCTTTTTTTTTTTCGTGATCTTAAGCGGAAGGATTACATTACTTCTCTTTCTAATCAAGCTTCTTAGGGGTTATATGTTCTGAGGTACCTTCGAAACTTCTTTTAAACACCCCCCAGGGTGTCATTCGCCCAAGTACCGAGTATGCTTCTGGCATCTGGAGATGTCCCATTCAAATAGCTCTCCTTGAAAACGTGTAGGTCTAGGACTATCTCCTGCTCCCAAAAAGCTTTTCTAGTATATATATATTATATATATCATATATATATTATATACTATATTATATAATAATATACTATATATATATATATATATATATATATATATATATGATATATATTATATATTATATATATATAATTATATATATTAGTATATATATAGATTATAATTTGCCGATCATTCTTTAATACACATGATTTTTTCATCCTCATTAGTATTCTTTTCTTTGAAATACCATAATAATAAAAATGATAATAATATATCTGCTTTATTAAAGAAAAGTAAATACATACTATAACATATAACTTATATATATATTATTTATAATATATATCATATATATATACTATATATAATATAATATATATATATATATTATATATATACTATTATATATATATCATACTATAATATATATATATATATATTATATATTATATAATAATTATTAATCTATATATAACATATACATATATACATGTAGCAAATATATTTATATCATATTGTATATTTACTATATTTTATATATTTATATATATATATAAGTATTTAGGCTATATATTATAGTATATCCATATACTAGTACTATTATATGCGTTGTTCTTTTGTATGCGGTGTTTGTGTATGCGTGTGCGCGTGTTTGAATGTTTGACTCTTGTGATTTAGAGAGGTTAAATTTCTATTCTCTTTTACAATTTACGACGTGAATTTCGTCACAAAGTCCCTTCCATGTTGCAGGTCAAGTTAAAGGATTAAGAAACTCGTCATTCCCTTATAAATACAAAATGCACAAACGAGATATTCCATTCTAAACTTCAATACTACTAATACTACTACTACTACTACTACTACGACTAATAATAATAATAATAATAATAATGATAATGATAATGATAATGATAATGATAATGATAATAATAATAATAATAATACGGTAATACTAAACCTAAAAAAGAAATAGAATTAAAAAATAAATAAATGGACTTTTAAGTAATAATAATAATAATAATAATAATAATAATAATAATAATAATAATAATAATAATAATAATAATAATAATAATAATAATAATAATAATAATAATAATAATAATAATAATAATAATAAAATAAAACACTTGCTTAAAATTTCTCTTTTCCAGGGGAAAACCTTGATTAAATCGGATATATATATATATATATATGTAAATATATTACGTAAAATTTATTATATTTTATAGAAATATATATATATATATATATATATATATATATATATATATATATATATATATATATATATATATATATATATATATATATATATATATATTGGGTGCGAAGTCCAACTCAAAGTCCTCTTAGTGCACCCTGGGTTCAACCAATGTACAGTAGCTCTGGCTAGGGCAGGATAGGCCTAGCAAGCCACTGAACGAACTGAAATTGCTTGCAATAATCAAGGACCAGCCTCGGATAAAGATTTTTTTTTTTTTTTTTTTTACAGGTAACCCCACTCACCGGCTGCGCCCTTTTCAAAGGAGGGGCGGAAAATAAAACAAGAAGTGTCCATCAAGTGCATCTAACAATCCTTCAAGGTGTGCCATGCACTTGGCTTTAAAGAGAGGAAGATTAAATATATTTGGAAAAACGAGGAAGGCAAGAGTTCCACAGAAACAGAATAGCTGAAAGAAAAGGACAACAACGAACAAGTCGGGTCTCAAATACTCACGCAAAATCATTGCGAAGCATGCACCTCTGTATACGAGGGGCGAACGCATTGGAGGTGGAATGCGAGTGGCCAACTCCCCAGAGCATCTACCGCTGTAGTACCTATAGAAAAGAGATAGTGCGCCAACGTCACGTCGCAGAGATAGAGGGTCAAGAGAGTTTGAAAGTAGGGGACAGTTTATTAGTCTCTTAGCTTTAGACTCAACCCTATCCAATAGGGTGGAGCCGGAGCCCCCCCAGATGTGAGAACAGTACTCCATACAAGGGCGAATAAGGCCCTTATATACGACTATCATTGTTTATTCGAGTCATCCTTGGAAGATTGTAAATAAAATTTGTACAGGTATTAATATATTTATATATTATTATTATATATTACAATATTATTTATATTATATATTATTATTATATATTATATATTATATAATATTATTTATTAATATTATATTATATATATTATTTATATTATATTATTATTAATTATAATTAAAAGAAATAACGTAAAGTAGAAAACTACTAAACAAAACAAAATATTAACTAAAATGTCTAAGTGCAAAAAATTTTAAAATTTTCAAAAACAAGATTTTTTCTTACTTTAAATGAACTTATTTGAATTTAGAAATGCTCGAGGTGAAACAAGTCATTTTTTATCAATCTGTGAGTTTAACGTCATCCTCTTATCCTCAAACACTTACCGCTCGCTGAAACAAAGCTTGTTAAAACTTTGAAGACCATAGAACTTTTTATAGCTGGCGTTTCCAGAAGCCCGACTGCAGCCGGGGCGGCACCTGCATCGTTTCCAGAGCCCGTTGCGCACTTTCTATGTCACGTAAACGTCACGGTAGTGACTGTGTCCGAGTTTTGGGGAAGTGACTTATGTCGATTTTATTGATGACTGTGTCAAGTTTTGGATGAACTGTGTCTCCATTTGGAAGTGACTGTGTCGGATTTTGACTGGACTGTGTCAAGTTTGGAGTGACTGTGTCGAGTTTTGGGTGACTGTCGAGTTTTGGAGTGACGTGTCGAGTTTGGGAAGTGACTGTGTCGACGTCACCTCCAAATGAGACCATGTAACTCCGAATTTGAGTACATCACTTCAAAATGATCACAGTCAACTCCCAAAATGATCACAGTCACGCCGAAATTGAGGTCACAGTCACTACGAAATTGATTCACAGTCAACACTTCGCAAAATGATCACAGTCACTCCGAATTGAGTCAAGTCACTCCCGACATTGAGTCACAGTCACTGCACGAATTGAAATCACAGTACTTCCCGAATGAGTCACATCACTTCCCAGAAAATGAGTCACAGTCACTTCCCGAAATTGAGTCACAAGTCCTTTTTTTCGTCTTAATAACTCTCTCTTGCTCTCACTTAACTCTCCACGTCACTCCCCAAAACTCCCACAGTCCTCCCAACAACTCTCCACATTCACCCCAAAACTCACTCACAGTCACCCAAAACCGACATCAGTCACTCCCGAAATGAGACACAGTCACTCCAAAATAGACCAGTCCACTCGCAAAATGAGACATCAGTCACTCCAAAACTTGACAACAGTCATATCCCAAACTCCGACAACAGTCACCCCAAAGATGACGACACAGTCACTTCCAAAACTTGACAACAGTCCACTCATAAACTCGACATAGTCACTGCCCAAAACTCGACACGTCATACCCAAAAATGCCGACACAGTCCACTCCGCAAAACTGACACAGTCACTCCCAAAAGAGACACAGTCACTCCAAAATCGACACAGTCACATTCCCAAAACTCGAGACAGTCACTCCCAAAATGAGCACTACTGTCACTCCGAAAAATGAGTCAAGTCACTCCCAAAATGAACCAGGCAACTCGGCCAAAATATGAGTCACAGTCACTCCGCCAAAAGAGCAACTGTCCTCCCGAAATGATCACAGTCACTCCCGAAAATAAACACTGCACTCCTCCAAAATGAGTCACAGTCACTCCCAAAAATAGACCCTGCAAGCACTTCCAAAAATGACCCACAATCATCCAAAATGAGACACGTCACTCCCGCAATGAGTCACAGTCACGGCCCCAAATTGTCACAGTACACTTCCAAAATGAATCAACAGTCACTCTCCGAAATGAGTCACAGTCACTCCCGAAATTGAGTCACAGTCACTCCCAAAATGAGTCACAGTCACTCCCGAAATTGAGAGTCACAGACACTCCCGAAATGAGTCACAGTCACTCCCGAAATTGAGTCACAGTCACTTTTTTTTCGTCTTATTAACTCTCTCTTGCTCTCACTAACTCTCCACAGTCACTCCCAAAACTCTCCACAGTCACTCCCAAAACTCTCCACAGTCACTCCCAAAACTCTCCACAGTCACTCCCAAAACTCTCCACAGTCACTCCCAAAACTATCGACACAGTCACTCCCAAAACTATCGACACAGTCACTCCCAAAACGCGACACAGTCACTCCCAAAACTCGACACAGTCACTCCCAAAACTCGACACAGTCACTCCCAAATGAGACAACAGTCCACTCCCAAAACTTGATACAGTCATCTAAAAACCGACACTAAGTCCCCACATTCCCAAACCGCCACAGTCACTACCCAAAATGAGACACAGTCACTCCAAAACTACACAGTCACTCCTAAAAGAAAGACACAGTCACTCAAAACTCGACGACAACAGTACTTCCCAAACTCCGCACAGCCACTCCCAAAAGAGACATTCCACTCCCGAATTGAGTCACAGTCACTCCCAAAATGAGACGCACACTCCCAAATAGTCACAGTCACATCCAAAACTGAACAATGCATATCGCAATGAGTCCAGTCACTCCCGAAAGGACACGTCCCTCTCTCCGATAATGAGACATCAGTCACTCCAGAAAATGATCACAGTCACTCTTCCCAGAAATGAGTCCCACGTCACTCCCGAAAGTTGAGTCACAGTCACTCCGAAATGAGTCACCATTTCCAACTTCCCCCAAAATGAGTCACAGTCACTCCCGAAAATGAGTCACAGTCACTCCCGAAATTGAGTCACAGTCACTCCCGAAATTGAGTCACAGTCACTCCCAACGAAATGGAGTCAACAGTCATCCCTGCCGAAATTGAAAGTCCACAAGTCACTTCCGCTCGCTCAATTGATCACTTCCAAGATCTTAGTCACTCCCAGAAATTGAACACATCACTCCCGAAATGATCAACAGTCACCCCGAAATGAGTCACAGTCAACTCGCCGAAAAATGAGTCACAGTCACTCCCGAAATGAGTCACAGTCACTCCCGAAATGTGAGTCACAGTCAACTCTCCCGAAATTAGTCACAGTCACTCCCTAAAAGAGTCACCCACTAACAAACCAAAACTTTTCAGAAATAAGTTAAAAAGAGAAAGAAATAAATTAATGTGGAGAAAATGAATGGCTTAGGTGATAAAGGATATTCTTGGATAAAGGATATTGAATTGGTGTGATATTGGGAAGAGCTAAAGAAGAATGAAAGAAGTCGCGAACAACTAGAACCCTATACCGATACTTGAAGTAAAAATCAATACACAGAGAATTTAAAAGTATAATATATGATCAAAATGCTGAACCTTTACTGACATATGCTCCGAATGTGGCCTGACTACGGGCAGAATATGGAGGAACCGATAATGGAAGTTTGAAGTGATCAGGAGAGCGCTTGCATGATAGAAGAAAGAAGTAAGAATAAGACCAAGAGTTAGATCGAATCAATTAATAACAGTCAACGAAATCAGCTGGATGGTACGGACAAGTTAGTAGATGGATGTGAGGGAGGCGAGAAGAAATGATGGATTGGGAGTTACCTGCAAAAAAAAGAGCGTGGCAGACCGAGAAGAAGATGGATGGCCGAAGTGGGCGAGGCCATGTTAACAAGATCGAAGAGGTCGAGGAGTGGAGAATATACGCCGACAGAAATGCCTGGAGTTTGTTCTGTAGGGTGACACTTGACAGATCCCTTAGGGATCTGCCAGAGGGAATGATGAATACCGATTAAAAAATATATATATATCTAATATATAATATAATATATATATATATATATATATATATATATAATATATATATATCTATATTATATAAATAATATATATATATATATATATAGTATATATATTATTATATATATATTATAAATTATCTAAATAATATATATATATATATAATCCGCACACGAATTAATTATACAAATAATTTATATATATATTAATAGATATAACATATATATATATATATATATATATATATACTATATATATTATTATATATAATATATAATAATATATATATTATATATATATATATAATATAACTATATATATTATAATTCATATATATATATAATAATATATATAATATATATATATTTATTATATAATATAATATTATATATAACTATATATTATATATATTAATAAATCATATATATACATTATATATATATATATATTATATATATATATTATAATATAATATATATATATACTAATATAATATATATATATAATATAGTACGAATATCCGTGTTACAAGAGTGCAGGACGCTTGGACGCAACTCTGTTTGCCCCCAACAACCTCTTCAAGGCCCCCACCACATTGGAAAAAGATTATAAATACATTAATGCTGAAATTAAATAATTCTCATATTATTTCAAAACAAAAGCTTCTGAGCTCTTTCAGAGGAGAGTTGCTTCTCTTTTCTTCGTAAATGATATGCACCACTTGAAAAGACATCACTTGCTAGAACACTTGTTGAAGCATGCTAACAGATGCAATATCCGGCGACTCTGCAAGATGTGGAAAAAAACATTTTTAAAATATCACGCAACAGAAACCAGTGGAACTTTATCTGATTCCAAGCTTTCCTCTTGATATCTTTCGATCATGATAGTGTCTTTTTGAAACCTTGACAAGACCTTCATCCTGCTTAAAGCCAAACGAACCTTCATAATTGCAATGATATCGCAACAATGGTAATTGCGCGTCTGTTTCTGTGATCTTTCTTTTTATTGACATAGTGATATTTCTCTGCCTTCTTACGCACGCATTTCATCACATATCATCCTAAATAATTTATAACCCTCTGTAAACCGTGGTTCAAAAATATTGTTTTGAACTCTAGATCTAGAAAAGTTGCTATGGCAACATGCATCATCGTTTTGCAAAGTTGAAATCTATTATCTATCTCCAGCAATAGTGTTTCTGTCACCAAAAGTCCTTACTTTTTCAAATAAGTATATATATATATATATATTATAATAATATATTATATATATAATATATATATATTATATATAATATACAAATATATATAAATAATATATAATATATAATTTATATACTATAATAGGCAGTGCTACTCACGTTTCTTCTCATAATCATTAAGATAAAACTATCCCTATCGCAAAAAATTAGTGCGGATGCGGTGCGGATGCGGATAGTGAAAAATATGCGGAATATCCGCATATGCCGGATTGGCTGTGCGAATATTCGCCTTAACAAACCTCTAATATATTATATATCATAAATATAGTAGATATATATTATATATATTATATATATAATATATATAGATATAGATATATAACTATATATATATATATAATTATATATATATATATATATATAATATATATATTATATAATATAAATATAAATATATATATAGTATATATATATATATATATTAGTAATATATATAATAGATATATATATATATATATATATAAATAATATTATACAGGGTGTATCGTTAATATTTCGAAAAAATTCAGTATGATATTCCTCCTTGCATAAATATAAGATAATATGTGTCAATAAAAATTTCACCGAAAACGCCTCGTTTCCAAGCAAAGTGATGAAACCTATTTAAACATTAAGTTAAAATAAACAGTAAACTAAATTTTGAAAGGTAATTAACAAATTCATTCAATTATTAATTATAAAATACATACATTACTGCACAGAAGAAATATACAACGAAATAGTACGCAAGCAATGTGCAACCAAGGTTATAACCAAAATTGTTGAAAAAAATGACACCTTTCCCCTACGGTATATTTTGTGCTTATATTAAAAGTGAAGAATGTGGCACGACGGGCAATGGAATTTATCAGATATGTCCCACATAAGTTTCATCACCTTGTATCTAGAAACGAGGCGTTTTAGTAAAATGTTATTGACACATATTCTCTTATATAATGCAAAGGAAATTCATAACTAAATTTTTTCGCATATTTAAAGATCACACCTGTATATATATATATATATACATACATATTATAGTAATATACTATATATATATAATACCTAAAGCAAAAATATATATTATAAAAAAAAATAAAAAAATGTAGATCAAATATACCTAATATTGAATAGTCCATATATAATATATATAATTAGTATATATATATATATATATATATATAGAATAATAATATGCTTTCATATGTTTTATAGAATTTTTATGTTGTACATTAAAAGAATCTCATGTGTTATTAAATTTGGAATTCGATGTTTCGTTTGCAAATATGTAGTGTGTGTGTGTGTGGTTTTTGTGTGTTTTGTGTGTGTGTGTATTGTGTGTGATTACATATAATTTACGAGGTGTCATTGATGATATAGGAATGGGATCATTTCACACCTCACGGGCATAGCCTATTCAAGAGGAGAACTTCTCTAGGTAATTCACACCTCACGGGCAAAGGCCACTAATCAAGGAGGGGAACTTTTCTAGGGTTAATTCCCACCTCATCGGGCATAGCCTATCAGGAGTGGGAACTCTCTAGTAATCCCACTCACGTGCTAGCCTATTCAAGGAGGAACTTCTCTAGGTAATTTCAACCTCAACAGGCATAGCTTATTCAAGGAGGGGAACTTCTTTAGTTAATTCACACCTCACGGGCCACTAGCCCTATTCCCAAGTCGAGGAACTTCTCTAGGTAATCACACCTCACGGGCACAGCCCTATTCAAGAGGAACTTCTCTGGTAATTCACACCTCACGGGCATAGCCCTATCAAGGAGGGGAACTTCTCAATACCACCACTCACGGGCAAGCCCTATTCAAGGAGGGAACTTCTCAAGGTAATACTCACGGGCACAGCCCTATTCAAGTAGGGAAACTTCTCTAGAATTCCCCCTCACGGGCAATAGCCTATCAAGGAGAGAACTTCTCTAGGTAATCTCACACCTCACGGGAATCGCCCTATTCAGCGGGAACTTCTCAGTAATTGGACACCTTCACGGCATAGCCTATTCAAAGAGGAGAACTTCTCTAGGTAATTTCACCCCACGGCATAAGCCCTAATTCAAGGAGCGGCCACTTTTCTAGGTAAACTCCACACCTCCCAGCCAAGCCCTATTCAAGGAGGGAACTCTCTAGGTAATTACACTCAACGGGCATAGCCTATCAAGAAGGAAACTCTCTAGGTAATTCACTCTCACAGGATAGCCTATTCACGGAGGAACTTCTCTAGTAAATTACACCTCACGAGGCTAGCTATTTCAAGAGGAACTCCTCTAGGTAAATTCACACTCCGGCAAATGCCCTATTGCAAGGAGGGACCTTCTAGGTAATTCACACCTCAACGGCATAGCCCCAAGGAGGGGAACTCTCTAGGTAATTCACCACCCTCAACGGGCAAAGCTCTATTCAGAGGAACTTCTAGGTAATTCACAACCTCAAGGGCATACCCCTATCAAGGATGAACTTCTTCTCTAGGTAATCCACTCACGTCATAGCCCTATTCAAGATGGAACTTCTCTAAGTGTACTCACACTTCACGGGCATAGCCCTATTCAAGGGGAACTTATCTAGGTAATTTCTACCTAGTGGGCATAGCCCTAATTCAAGGAGGGGAAGTTTCTAGGTAAATTCACCCCTCACGGCATAGCCCTATTCAAGGAGGAGAACTCCAGTATTCCACCCGGGCATAGCCTATTTCGAGGAGGGGAACTCGCTAGTAATTACAACCTAACTGGCATAGCCCTATTCAAGACGGAACTTCCTAGTCATCTTCACTAGCCTCATGGCATAGCCCTTTAAGAGGAGGGACTTCTCTACGTTAATCAACACCTCACGGGCCATTAGCTTCGAGGAGGGAACTTCTCTAGGTAATTTAACACCTCCGGGCATAGCCCATCAAGGACGGGAAACTTCTCTACGTAAATCACACCTCACGGCACGCCCTTTCAAGGAGGGAACTTTCTCTAGGTAATTCACACGCCACGCATAGCCCTATTCAAGAGGGGAACTTCTCTAGGTAACCACACCTCACGGCATAGCCCTATTCAATAGGAACTACCTAAGTAATTCACACCCCTCCACGGGCCATAGCCTAATTTCAAGGAGGGACTTCCTAGGTATTTCACAAATCACGGCAATAGACCTTTCCAAAGAGGGATTCTGTCTCTCTAGGTAATTTCTAACTCAACGGGCATAGCCCTATTCCAAAAGGGGAAACTTCTCTAGGTAATTTCACACCTCACGGGCCATAGCCCTATTCAAGAGGAACTCTCTAGTAATTCCACCTCTACGGTAGGCCCTATCAAGGAGGGGAAATCTCTAGTAATACACACTCACGGCACGCCCTATTAAGGAGGAAACTCTCTAGTAATTCACACCCACGGCATAGCCTATCAAGAGGGAAACTCTTTAGGTATTCACACTTCACGGCAAGCCCTATTCAGAGGGAAAACTTCTCTAGAATTCACCCTCACCGATAGCTATTCCAGAAAAGGAAACTCTCAGGTACATTCACCATCCTCCGCATAGCCCTCCTCAAGAGTTAACTTCTCTAGTAATTTCACACCTCACGGTATAACCCTATTCAAGAGGGAACTCTCTAGGAATTCACAACCTCACGGGCTAGCCTATTCAAGGAGGAGAACTTCTCAAGGTAATTCACACCTAACGGCATAGCCCTATTCAAGGAGGTAACTTCTCTAGTTAATTCACAACTCACGGGCATTAGCCCTATTCAAGGAACTTCTCTAGTAATTCACACCTCACGGGGCATAGCCCTATTAGGAGGGGAACTTCCTAGGTAATTCAAACATCACGGGCATAGCCCTATTCAAGGAGGGAACTTCTCTAGGTATCACACTCACACGGGCATAGCCTATTCAAGAAGGGGACTTCTCTAGTAATTCACACCTCACGGCACAGCCCTTATTCAAGAAGGGGAATTCTTCTGTAATTCACACTCACGGCATAGCCCCTATTCAAGAGGGAACTTCTCTAGTAATTTCACACCTCACAAGCATAGCCACTATTCAGAGGGGAACTTCTCAGAGGTAATCTCACGAACTCAACGGGCACAGCCCCTTCAAGGAGGGGCAGCTTTCTAGGTAATCTCACACCTCACGGCCTAGCCCTATTAAAGGACGGGAACTTCTTCTAGTAAAACTTCACATCAACGCCCATAGCCTATTCAAGGAGGAAACTCTCTATGTAATTCATCCTCACAGGCATAGCTATCCAGGAGGGAACTCTTCTAGGTAATTTACACCTCACGCTCATAGCCCTAAGGAGGGGAACTTCTCTAGTAATTCACACCTCACGGCCTAGCCCTATTCCAGGAGGGAACTTCTCTAGGTAATTCACACCTCACGGGCAAGCCCTATTCAAGGGGGAACTTCTCTAGGTAATTCACACTCACGGGCAAAGCCCTATTTCAAGAAGGGTAACTTCTTTAGGTAATTCACACCTCAAGGGCATAGCACTATTCAAGGATGGAACTTCTCTAGGTAATTCACTATACGTCACGTCATAGCCCCTATCAAGATTGGAACCTCTCTAGTAATCACGCTCTACGGGCATAGCCTATTCAACGAGGGAACTATCTAGGTAATCACTACCTCACGGCATAGCCTATACAAAGAGGGAACTTTACTCTAGTAATCACAACCTCACGCATAGCCTATCCAAGGAGAACTCTCTAGTATTCACCACCTCACGCATAGCCCATTCGAGGAGGGACTTCTCTAGGTAATGTTACACTCCACGGGCATAGCCTATCAGGACGGAACTTCTCTGAATTCACACCTCACGGCATAGCCCTAATAGAGGAGGGGAACTTCTCTAGGTAATTCACACCTCACGTGCTATAGCCCTATCGAGGAGGGGAACTCTCTCTAGGTAATCCTTTACACCTCACGATGCATAGCCCTATTCAAGGACGGGAAATTCTCTAGGTAATCCACACCTCACGAGCATAGCCCTATTCTAGAGGGAACTTCTCTAGGTAATCACACCTCACGGGCAAGCCCTATCAGGAAGGACTTCTCTAGTAACTCACAACCTCGATACGGCATACCCTCATTCCAATTAGGAACTCTTCGCTAAAGTAAATTTCACACCTCACGGGCATCCTATCAAGGAGGGGAACTTCTCTAGGTAATTCACAAAAACTCACGGGCATAGACCTATTCAAAGAAGGGATAACTACTCTAGATAATTTACACACTCAACGGGCATAGCCTATTCACAAGAAGGTAACTTCTCTAGTAATTCAACACCGCACATAGCCCTATCAAAGGAGCGGAACTTCTCAGTATTCACACCTCAACCGGAGCTAGAGCCCCACTCAGGAGGGAAATTTCAGGTATTCACACTCAACCGGCACAGCCTATCCAAGAGGGACACTTCTCTAGGTAATTCACATCTCACGGCCATAGCCCTATTCAAACGGAGGGGAACTTCTTTAGGTAAATCACACTTCACGGGCATAGCTATTCAAGGAGGGGAATTCTCTAGGTAATTCACACTCACGGCAAATAAAGTCAACAACACACAAGGAACCGTCTCTAGGTAATTCACCACCTCACGGCAAAGCCTATCAAGAGGTTAACTTCTCTAGGTAATTCACACCTAACGGGAATAGCTATTCAAGAGGGGAACTTCTCTAGGTAATCACACCTCACGGCATAGCCTATCAAAGAAGGGAACTTCTCTAGTTAATTCACACTCACGGGCGTAGCCCCCTATTAAACAGAGGAAAACTTCGTCTCAAAGTAATTAACACTCCACGCAAGCCCTATTCACGGAGGGAAACTCTCCTAGGTAATAAACACTCAACGGGCATAGCCCTATTCAGGAGGGAACTCTCTAGTAATTCCACACTCACATGGCATAGCCTATCAAGGATTGGAACTCTTCTAAGTATTCAAACCCCTCAGGCAATAGCATTCAAGATGGGAAACTTCTTAGGTCAATTCCACACCTCCCGTGTCATAGCCTGTTCACGGAGGTGACTCTCAGGTAATCATCACTAGGGCACAGCCTATTCAAAAAAGGACTCTCTGAATTCACACCTCCGGGCATAGCCCTATTCAAGGAGGGCAACTTCTTTAGTAATCACACCTCACGGCAAGCCCATTCCAAGAAGGGAACTTCCTTGAATTCAACACTCACGGCATAGCCCTATCAGAGGGATACTTCTTCTCTAGTAAATTTCCCCCCCCCACCCCCAACCAACCCACCCACGGCCATAGCCCTATCTCAACGACAGGGAACTTCTCACCGCTAATTCTTCACACCTCCGGCACAGCCCTATTCCAAGAAGGGCTGGCAACCTCTCTAAGGTAATTCACACTCAACCGGGCATAGCCACTAATCCAGCGCAGGGAAAATTCTCTAGTCAATTTCATCACCGCACCTCAACGGCATAGCCCTATTCAGAGGCCACTTCGTCTCGTAATCACACCTCCGGGGATACTATCAAAGGAGAGAATCTCTAGGAATTCCCACGCCACGGGCATAGCCCGTTCAAGGAGGGGAACTTCTCTAGGTAATTCACACCTCTACGGTCATAGCCTATTCAAGGAGGGAACTTCTCTAGGTAATTCACACCTAACGGGCATAGCCCTATTCAAGGAGGGGAACTTCTCTAGGTAATACACCTCACGGGCAAGCCCTATTCAAAGAGGGGAACTTCTCTTAGTAATTCACACCTCACGGGCATAGCCTATTCAAGGATGGGAACTTCTCTAGGTAATCAAACCTACGGCATAGCCCTATTTCAAGGAGGGGAAACTTCTTAAGGAACACCTCAGCATAGCTACTCTAGTAATTCACCCCTCACGCATAGCCTTTCAAGGATGGAACTTCCTAGGTAATCACACCTCAAACGGCATAGCAATTTCAATGGGGGGGAACTTTCTAGGTAATTCACACCTTCACGGAAGCCCTATTCCAAGGAGAACTCTCTTCTCTATATAAATTCAACACCTCAACGGCAAGCCCATTCAGGAGGGAACTCCTATATTAATTTTCACAACTACGGCATAGCCCTATTCTAAGAGGGAACTTCTTTAGGTAATCACACCTCACGGCAAGCCCTATTCAAGGAGGAACTTCTCTAGGTAATTCAACACCTCACGGCATAGCCCTATTAGAGAGGGGAACTCTCTAGGTAATCACATCCACTGCAATAGCCTATTCGAGGAGGAACTTCTCTATGGTTAATTTACACCTCACGGGCATAGCCTATTCAAGGAGGGAACTTCTCTAGTAAATTCACACCTCACGGCATACCCCCCTCTCAAGGTGGCCAATTCTCTAGTAATTTCACACCCACGGGCAAGCCCCAAATCAGAGGGAACTTTCTTCCTAAAACTCAACTCACATACCTAAACGGGCATACCCTATCAAAAAGGGAACTTCCTAGGTAATTCACACCTCACGGGCATAGCCTTAATCAAGGAGGGGAACTTCTCTCTATATTCACACCACGGGCATAGCCCTATTCAAGGGGGACTTCTCTAGGTAATTCACACCTCACGGGCATAGCCTATCAAAGAGGGAACTCTCTATAATTCTAACTCACCGCTCGCCTTATCAAGGAGGGATCTTCTCTAGTAATTCACCGCACGGGCAGAGCCCAATCAGGAGGGGATCTTCTATATGTAAATTCACACCTCACGGGCAGAGCCCTATCAAGGAGGGGAACTCTCTAGGTAATTCACACTCACGGGCATAGCCTATTCAAGGAGGGGACTTTTCTAGGTAATTCAACTCACGGCAGCCTATTCAAGGAAGGAAACTTCTCTATGTAATTCTCACACCTCACGGGCTAGCCCACTCAAGAGGGGAATCTCTAGTAATTGACCCATCACGGCATAGCCCTTTCAAGAGACTTCTCTAGTAATTCACACTCACGGGCATAGCCCTATCAAAGAGGGGACTTCCTCTAGGTATGGTTCACTACCTCACGGCATAGCCTATTCAAGGGAAACTTATCTAGGTAATTCACAACATCACGCATAGCCCCTAATCAAGAGGGAACTTCTCTAAGCCGTAATCACACTCACGGCATAGCCCTATTCAAGAGGAGCTCTCTACATCGTAAATCACACCTCACGGGGCAAGCCCTCCTTCAATGAAGAACTTCTCTTAGTAATCACTCCTCACGGCAACCCTATTCAGGGGGAATTCTCTAGGAAATTAACCTCAACGGCATAGCCCATTCAAGAGGGAACTTCTCTCTCTCGTCATTCCACTCACGGGCAATAGCCCTATTCAAGAGGATGGAACTTCTCTAGGTAATTCACAACCTCACGGGCATAGCCATTCAAGGAGGGAACTTCTCTAAGTAATTCAACTCTCACGGGCATAGCCTTATTCAAGGAGGGGAACTTTCTAGGTTTATTCACACTCAACGGATAGCCCTATTCAAGGAGGGAACTTCCCTATTATTCACACCTCACGGGCAAAGCCCTATCAAGGAGGAACCTTCTCTAGGTAATTCACACTCACGGGCATAGCAAGGAGGGGAACTTCTCAGGTAATTCACAACCTCATGGCATAGCCCTATTGAGACGGGAACTCCTAGGTAATTCACAACTCACGGCATAGCCCTATTCAAGAGGGACTTCTCTAGTAATTCACACCTCACGGGCAAGCCCTATTCAAGGAGGGAACTTCTCTAGTTAATTCACCCTCACGGGCATGCCCTATTCAAGGAGGGAACTTCTCTAGGTAATTTCCACCCTCACGGGCAAAGCCTATTCAAGGAGGGAACCTCTCTAGTATTCACGACCAACGGCAAGCCATCATAGGGAACTGTCTCCTAAGTAATTCCACTTTTGGCATAGCCCATTAAGAGGAACTTCTTCTTAGGTATTCACACCTCACGGCATAGCCCTATTAAAAGAGGGAACTTCCTCTAGGTAATTCTAACTTCGGCATAGCTCTTCAAGGAGGGGAATCTCTCTAGGTAATTCACACCTCACGGGCAGCGCCCTATTCAAGGAAGGGGCAACTTCTCTAGGTATTCACACCTCAACGGGCACAGCCTCTATTTCAAGGAGCGGCCACTTCTCTAGTAATCTCACACCTTCACGGCACAGCCCTATTCAAGGCGGAACTTATCTAGTAATTCACACTCACGCATACAGCCCTATTCAAAAGAGAACTTTCTCTAAGTAATTCACACCTCACGCACATAGCCCTCAAGGAGGGGAACGTATCTAGGTAATTCACACATCACGGCATAGCCTCAATTCAAGGAGTTGGAACTTCTCTATGGAATTCCCCCTCACGGCATATGCTATTTAAGAGGAATTCTCAGGTAAATTCACACTCACGGCATAGCCGCTGTCAAGGAGAAACTTCCTCGTAATCTCACACCTCAGTACGGCTTAGCCCATTCAAGAGGGAACCTCTATGTAATGTCACACTCAACGGGCAAATAGCCCTATTCAAGAGGGACTTTCTCTAGTATTCACGTACCTCACGGGGCAATAAGCCATTCAAAGGAGGGACTTCTCTAGGTAATTCACACTCACAGGTGCAATAGCCTATTAGGGAAACTTCTCTAGGTATATCACACCTCACGGGCATAGCTATTCAAGGGGAACTTCTCTAGGTAACATTCACACCTCAACGGCAAGCCTATTTCAAGGAGGGACTTCTCTAGTAATTCACACCTCACGCCTATGGCTACCCTATTTCCAAGAAGAACACTTCTCCTAGGATTCCTCCTCACGGCATAAGCCTATTCAAGAAGGGA
>JABUQX010059884.1:0-15769 GCA_015478945.1 Trachelipus rathkii | reverse complement strand
AGGACTCTGTATTTTCAGGAGGGGAATGGCCAATTTTTATTATGTTTGAACCGCAAAAAATCAAAAAATTTCAAAAATTTGTTTAAAAATTTTTTTGACAAAAATTAAATTAAGGACTTGGTACTGCAAAAGTTATAACAAGTTATTTAAAAATCCCTCAGGAAGACCACCCCATGAGTATTCTCACAGAAAAACATTTCTAAAAATATAAAAAATCAACTTTTTTCTAGGACCTTTCGTATTCTTTTTCAGAGCAAAAAAATTGCTATTAAATGATTGAATTCGCAAAAAAATGCCAAAAATTCTTTCAAAATTTCCAATTTTAGACCAAAATTAATGTAGAACTTAGTTTACTCCAAAAGTAAAAAACGAACGCTATTAAAAAAGTCCGCGAAGACACCATAGTTATTCCTCACAGAAAAACCTTTTCTAAAAATATAAAAATCCCTTTTCTAGGACATGTATTTCAGGAAGAATGGCCATTTATATGTTTGGACCACAAAATTTAAAAATTTACAAATTTCCAAATTTAGACAAAAATTAATTGAAAATATGTTACTCCAAAAGTATAACAGCTAAATAAAAATCCGAAGACACCAAATTTAAGTTATGCCATCATTGATGTTCTTTTCCAGAAATTTTATTTTAAAAAATAAATTTTCTTGGACATGTATTTAATCAGGTATTGAAATTCATATGTTTTAAATTCGCAAAAAAAAAAAAAAAAAAAAAAAAATAAAAAATATCACAAGTACTTTTCCACAAATTTTTAAATTTCAAAATTTTTATTTTAGATTTCTTTTTTTCTTCAAATTTTAAACAAAATTAGAGGTAAATTTGATACTCCAAAAAGTATTTTATTTAACCAGCTTTTAAAAATTTTGTTTTCGAAGACACCATTAGTATTCCTCACACAAAAACCTTTCTAAAAATATAAAAAATCACTTTTCTAGGACTTTTATTTTATAGGAGGAATGGCCATTTATATGTTTGAATTCGCAAAAATCCAAAAATTTAAAAATTTACAAATTTAGACAAAAAAAAATTAATTGAGAACTTGGTTACTTCCAAAAGGTATTAACAGCCTCATTAAAAAATCCGAAGACGCAATGCTCTTAGTGTTCCTCCCAGAAAACTTTCTTAAAAAAATATAAAAATATTCACCTTCTAGATGTTTTGTATTTCAGGCCCAGGAGGAATTGCCATTTATATGTTTTGAATCGCAAAAAAAAAAATCCAAAAATTTAAAAATTTAGAAAATGGGTCAACTTAATTGAACGAAGCTCGAAGAGACTGTTGGTCCTGAAAAGTTATAAAATTAACAACAACAAACTAACAGCTATTAAAAATCCGAAGACGCCATAGTATTCCTCACAGAAAAACCTTTTTAAAACTATAAAAATTCCTCCTATCACCTTTTTCTAGGACCTGTATTTCAGGAGGAATTTGCCATATATAGTTCTTTGAATTCGCCAAAAATCACACCACCCAAAAAATTTAACAAATTTTCCAAAATTTTGGACAAAAAAAATTAATTGTGTTTGAGAGAACTTGTTTCTCCAAAAGTATACAGCTATTAAAAATCCGAAGACCCCATAGTATTCCTCACACAAAAAAAAACTTTCTAAAAATATTAAAATCACTTTCTAGGACTTATGTTTCAGGAGGAATTGCCATTTATATGTTTGAATCGCAAAAATCCAAAAAATTTACAAATTCCTTTAATTGACAAAAATTAAATTGAGAAGAACTGTTTTACTCCAAAAGTATTGTAAATAACAAACAAGCTATTAAAAAAATCCGAAGACAACCCCCCCCCCCCCCATAGTATTCCTCAACGAAAAACCTTTCTAAAATATAAAAATCCAACTTTTCTAGGACTTGTATTTCAGGAGGAATTAGCCATTTATATGTATTGAAATCGCAAAAATCCCAAAAAATTTACAAAATTTTCCCAATTCTTTAGACAAAAATTTAATTGCAGAACTTTGTACTCCAAAGTATATAACAGCTTTTAAAAATCCAAAGACACCATAGTTTTCCTCACACAAAAACCTTTCTAAAAATATTTTCTTTATAAAAATCACTTTTTCTAGGTACTTGTTATTTCAGGAGGAAGCCATTTATATGTTTTGAAGCCCGCAAAAATCCAAAAATTTCAAAATTTTTAAAATTTTGACAAAAATAAATTAAGGACTGTTTACTGCAAAAGCACTACAATATAACAGAGTAGTTATTAAAATCGAAGACACCATAGTATCCTCATCATAAAAAACATTTCTAAAAATATAAAAATCCACTTTTCTAGGACTTGTATTTCAGAGGGGAATTGCTCTATTTATATGTTTGATTCCGCAAAATCCAATAATATTTAAACAAAATTTCCAATTTTTAGACCAAAATTAATTGAGAACTTGTTACTCTAAAGTATAACAGCTATTAAAAATCCCAAGATACCATAGTATTCCTGTATTGAAATCAATACTTAAAAAATATAAAAAAAAAAAACAAAAAAATCCCTTTTCTAGACATGTATTTCAAGGAAAAGAAATGGCCATTTATATGTTTGAATCGCAAAATTTCAAAAATTTACAAATTTCCATTTTAGACAAAAATTAATGTTGGTGAACCCTTTTCCCCCCCCCAAAAAAAAGATAAACCAGCTTTAAAAACCCGGCCGAAGACACCCCATAGTAGTTCCTCACACAAAAAACCTTTCTATAAAAAATATAAATTAAAATAAAATAAGATCAACGTGTTTCTTAGACTTGTATATTCAGGAGGAATTGCCATTTATATGTTTGAATCGCAAAAATCAAAAAATTTACAAATTTCCTAATTTAGACAAAAATTAATTGAGAACTTGTTACTCTAAAGTATAACAGCTATTAAAATTCCGAAGACACCATAGTATTCCTCACACAAAAACCTTTCTAAAAATATAAAAATCACTTTTCTAGGCTTAATTTTTTTATAAAGTTTTTTCACCATTTATATGTCTTTGTATAACCGCAAAAATCCAAAATTTACAAATTTCAATAAAATTTTAGACAAAAATTAATTGAGAACTTGTTACTCCAAAAGTATAACAGCTGTTAAAAATTCGAAAACACCATAGTATTTCTCACACAAAAACCTTTCTAAAAATATAAAAATCACTTTTCTAGGACTTGTATTTCAGGAGGAATTGCCATTTATATGTTTGAATCGCAAAAATCCAAAAATTTACAAATTTCCAATTTTAGACACAAATTAATTGAGAACTTGTTACTCCAAAAGTATAACAGCTGTTAAAAATTCGAAAACACCATAGTATTTCTCACACAAAAACCTTTCTAAAAATATAAAAATCACTTTTCTAGGACTTGTATTTAAGGAGGAATTGCCATTTATATGTTTGAATCGCAAAAATCCAAAAATTTACAAATTTCCAATTTTAAACAAAAATTAATTGAAAACTTGTTACTCCAAAAGTATAACAGCTTTTAAAAATTCAAAGACACCTTAGTATTCCTCACACAAAAAACTTTCTAAAAATATAAAAATCACTTTTCTAGGACTTGTATTTCAGGAGGAATTGCCATTTATATGTTTGAATCGCAAAAATCAAAAAATTTACAAATTTCCTAATTTAGACAAAAATTAATTGAGAACTTTTTACTCCAAAAGTATAACGGCTATTAAAAATACGAAGACACCATAGTATTCCTCAACGAAAAACCTTTCTAAAAATATAAAAATCACTTTTCTAGGACATGTATTATAGGAGGAATGGCCATTTAATGTTTAAATCGCAAAAAATAAAAACTTGACAGATTTCCAATTTAGGGCAAAAATTTAATTTTGCAGACTTGTTACTCCAAAAAGCTAAAGAACAGCTATTAAAAAGTCGAAGACACCATTAGTATTCCTACAGAAAAACCTTTCTAAAAATATAAAAATCACTTTTCTAGGACTTGTATTTCAGGAGGAATTGCCATTTATATGTTTGAATCGCAAAAATCCAAAAATTTACAAATTTCCAATTTTAGACAAAAATTAATTGAGAACTTGTTACTCCAAAAGTATAACAGCTTTTAAAAATCCGAAGACACCATAGTATTCCTCACACAAAAACCTTTATAAAAATATAAAAATCACCTTTCTAGGACTAAGCATTTCAGTGAGGAAATTGCCATTTATATGCTTGAATCGCAAAAATCCAAAAATTTACAAATTGTTTCCAATTTTAGACAAAAAATTAATTAAGAACCTGTTACTCCAAAAGTATAACAGCTTTTAAAAATCCGAAGACACCATAGTTTTCCTCACACAAAAACCTTTCTAAAAATATAAAAATCACTTTTCTAGGACTTGTATTTCAGGAGGAATGGCCATTTATATGTTTGAACCGCAAAAATCCAAAAATTTCAAAATTTTAAAATTTTGACAAAAATAAATTAAGGACTTGTTACTGCAAAAGTATAACAGTTATTAAAAATCCGAAGACACCATAGTATTCCTCACAGAAAAACCTTTCTAAAAATATAAAAATCACTTTTCTAGGACTTGTATTTCAGGAGGAATTGCTATTTATATGTTTGAATCGCAAAAATCCAAAAATTTACAAATTTCCAATTTTAGACAAAATTAATTGAGAACTTGTTACTCCAAAAGTATAACAGCTATTAAAAATCCGAAGACACCATAGTATTCCTCACAGAAAACCCTTTCTAAAAATATAAAAATCCCTTTTCTAGGACATGTATTTCAGGAAGAATGGCCATTTATATGTTTGAATCGCAAAAATCCAAAAATTTACAAATTTCCAATTTTAGACAAAAATTAATTGAGAACTTGTTACTCCAAAAGTATAACAGCTATTAAAAATCCGAAGACACCATAGTATTCCTCACACAAAAACCTTTCTAAAAATATAAAAATCACCTTTCTAGGACTTGTATTTCAGGAGGAATTGCCATTTATATGTTTGAATCGCAAAAATCCAAAAATTTACAAATTTCCAATTTTAGACAAAAATTAATTGAGAACTTGTTACTCTAAAGTATAACAGCTATAAAAATCCGAAGACACCATAGTATTCCTCACACAAAAAACTTTCTAAAAATATAAAAATCACTTTTCTAGGACTTGTGTTTCAGGAGGAATTGCCATTTATATGTTTGAATCGCAAAAATCCAAAAATTTACAAATTTCTAATTTTAGACAAAAATTAATTGAGAACTTGTTACTCCAAAAGTATAACAGCTATTAAAAATCCGAAGACACCATAGTATTCCTCACAGAAAAAACTTTCTAAAAATATAAAAATCACTTTTCTAGGACTTGTATTTCAGGATGTAATGTCATTTATTCTTTTGAATCGCAAAAATCCAAAAATTTACAAATTTCCAATTTTAGACAAAAATTAATTGAGAACTTGTTACTCCAAAAGTATAACAGCTTTTAAAAATCCAAAGACACCATAGTTTTCCTCACACAAAAACCTTTCTAAAAATATAAAAATCACTTTTCTAGGACTTGTATTTCAGGAGGAATGGCCCATTTATATGTTTGAACCGCAAAAATCCAAAAATTTCAAAATTTTAAAATTTTGACAAAAATAAATTAAGGACTTGTTACTGCAAAAGTATAACAGTTATTAAAAATCCGAAGACACCATAGTATTCCTCACAGAAAAACATTTCTAAAAATATAAAAATCACTTTTCTAGGAATTGTATTTCAGGAGGAATTGCTATTTATATGTTTTGGAATTCGCAAAAATTCCAAAAATTTACAAATTTCCAATTTTAGACCAAAATTAATTGAGAACTTGTTACTCCAAAAGTATAACAGCTATTAAAAATCCGAAGACACCATAGTATTCCTCACAGAAAACCCTTTCTAAAAATATAAAAATCCCTTTTCTAGGACATGTATTTCAGGAAGAATGGCCATTTATATGTTTGAATCGCAAAAATCCAAAAATTTACAAATTTCCAATTTTAGACAAAAATTAATTGAGAACTTGTTACTCCAAAAGTATAACAGCTATTAAAAATCCGTAGACACCATAGTATTCCTCACAGAAAAACCTTTCTAAAAATATAAAAATCACCTTTCTAGGACTTTTATTTCAGGAGGAATTGCCATTTATATGTTTGAATCGGCAAAAACCAAAAATTTACAAATTCCAAATTTAGACAAAAATTAATTGAGAACTTTTTACTCCAAAAGTATAACAGCTGTTAAAAATCTTAAGGCACCATAGTATTCATCACTCAAAAACCTTTCTAAAAATATAAAAATCACTTTTCTAGGACTTTTATTTCAGGAGGAATTACCATTTATATGTTTGAATCGTAAAAGTCCAAAAATTTACAAATTTCCAATTTTAGACAAAAATTAATTGAGAACTTGTTACTAAAAAAGTATAACAGCTATTAAAAATCCGAAGACACCTTAGTATTCCTCACAGAAAAACCTTTCTAAAAATATAAAATCACTTTTCTAGGACTTTTATTTCAGGAGGAATTGCCATTTATATGTTTGAATCGCAAAAATCCAAAAATTTACAAATTTCCAAATTTAGAACAAAAATAATTTGAGACACTTGTTACTCGAAAAGTGCATAACAGCTGTTAAAATTTTCTTAACGGCCCACCATACTATATTCATCACACATAAACTTTCTTAAAAATATAAAAAAATCACTTTTCTAGACTTTTATTTCAGCGAGGAATTACCAAAAATAATAAGAAAAAATTACCAAAATTTTACAAATTTCCAAATTTAGACAAAAATTAATGAGAACTTGTTACTCCAAAGTTATAAACAGTGTTAAAAATCCTTTAAGCACCATAGTATTCATCACATAAAAACCTTTCTTAAAAATATAAAATCACTTTTCTAGGACTTGTATTTCAGGAGGAATTGCCATTTATATGTTTGAATCGCAAAAATCAAAAAATTTACAAATTTCCAATTTTAGACTAAATTAATTGAGAACTTGTTACTCCAAAAGTATAACAGCTGTTAAAAATCCGAAGACACCATAGTATTCCTCACAAAAAACCTTTCTAAAAATATAAAAATCACCTTGTGCTAGACTTGTATTTCAGGTAGAATTGCATTTATTATGTTTGAACCGCAAAAAGAATAAAAAAATTACACATTTCCAATTTTAGACAAAAATTAATTGTGAGGACTTTTACTCCAAAAGTATAACAGCTGTTAAAAATCCAAAGACACCATAGTATTCCTCACACAAAAACCTTTCTAAAAATATAAAAATCACTTTTCTAGGACTTGTATTTCAGGAGGAATGGCCATTTATATGTTTGAACCGCAAAAATCCAAAAATTTCAAAATTTCAAAATTTTGACAAAAATAAATTAAGGACTTGTTACTGCAAAAGTATAACAGTTATTAAAAATCCGAAGACACCATAGTATTCCTCACAGAAAAACCTTTCTAAAAATATAAAAATCACTTTTCTAGGACATGTATTTCAGGAGGAATGGCCATTTATATGTTTGAATCGCAAAAATCCAAAAAATTTACAAATTTCCAATTTTAGACAAAAATAATTGAGAACTTGTTACTCAAAAGTATAAAGCTATTAAAAAATCCGACAGAACACCATAGTATTCACTCACAAGAAAAAACCTTTCTAAAAATATAATAAAAATCACTTTTCAGGACTTTATTTCAGGAGAGATTGCATTTATATGTTTGAATCGCAAAAATCCAAAAATTTACAAATTTCCAAATTTAGACAAAAATTAATTGAGAACTTGTTACTCCAAAAGTATAACAGCTGTTAAAAATCTTAAGGCACCATAGTATTCATCACACAAAAACCTTTCTAAAAATATAAAAATCACTTTTCTAGGACTTTTATTTCAGGAGGAATTACCATTTATATGTTTGAATCGTAAAAGTCCAAAAATTTACAAATTTCCAATTTTAGACAAAAATTAATTGAGAACTTGTTACTAAAAAAGTATAACAGCTATTAAAAATCCGAAGACACCTTAGTATTCCTCACAGAAAAACCTTTCTAAAAATATAAAAATCACCTTTCTAGGACTTTTATTTCAGGAGGAATTGCCATTTATATGTTTGAATCGCAAAAATCCAAAAATTTACAAATTTCCAAATTTAGACAAAAATTAATTGAGAACTTGTTACTCCAAAAGTATAACAGCTGTTAAAAATCTTAAGGCACCATATTATTCATCACACAAAAACCTTTCTAAAAATATAAAAATCACTTTTCTAGGACTTTTATTTCAGGAGGAATTGCCATTTATATGTTTGAATCGCAAAAATCCAAAAATTTACAAATTTCCAAATTTAGACAAAAATTAATTGAGAACTTGTTACTCCAAAAGTATAACAGCTGTTAAAAATCTTAAGGCACCATAGTATTCCTCACACAAAAACCTTTCTAAAAATATAAAAATCACTTTTCTAGGACTTGTATTTCAGGAGGAATTGCCATTTATATGTTTGAATCGCAAAAATCCAAAAATTTACAAATTTCCAATTTTAGACAAAAATTAATTGAGAACTTGTTACTCCAAAAGTATAACAGCTGTTAAAAATCCGAAGACACCATAGTATTCCTCACACAAAAACCTTTCTAAAAATATAAAAATCACCTTTCTAGGACTTTTATTTCAGGAGGAATGCCATTTAATGTTTGAACCGCAAAAATCCAAAATTTAAAAATTTCCAATTTTAGACAAAAATTAATTGAGAACTTGTTACTCCAAAAGTATAACAGCTGTTAAAAATCCAAAGACACCATAGTATTCCTCACACAAAAACCTTTCTAAAAATATAAAAATCACTTTTCTAGGACTTGTATTTCAGGAGGAATGGCCATTTATATGTTTGAACCGCAAAAATCCAAAAATTTCAAATTTTAAAATTTTGACAAAAATAAATTAAGGACTTGTTACTGCAAAAGTATAACAGTTATTAAAAATCCGAAGAAACCATAGTATTCCTCACAGAAAAACCTTTCTAAAAATATAAAAATCACTTTTTCTAGGACATTGTATTTCAGAGAGGAATTTTGGCCATTTATAAGTTTTGAATCGCAAAAAATCCAAAAAAATTTACACAATTTCAATTTTAGACAAAAATTTAATTGAGAGTTTTTTTCCCCAAAAAGTAAAACACCTATTAAAAAAAATAAAAGACACCATAGTTTTCCCCCACACAAAAACCTTTTCAAAAAAAATAAAAAATCCCTTTTTTAGGACTTTTTTTTAAGGAGAATTTCCATTTATATGTTTTGAATCGCAAAAAAACCAAAATTAACAAAATTTCCAATTTTAGACAAAAAATTAATTGAAGAATTGTTACTCAAAAGTATTAAACAGCTTGTTTAAAAATCACAAAGACACCATAGTCCATTCCTCAAACAAAAACCTTTCTAAAAAATATAAATATCCCTTTCTAGACTTGTATTTTCAGGAGGAAATTTGCCATTATATGTTTGAATCGCCAAAAATCCAAAAATTTACAAATTTCATTATTTTGACAAAATTAAGGACTTGTTACTCCAAAAGTATAACAGCTGTTAAAAATCCGAAGACACCATAGTATTCCTCACAGAAAAACCTTTCTAAAAATATAAAAATCACTTTTCTAGGACATGTATTTCAGGAGGAATGGCCATTTATATGTTTGAATCGCAAAAATCCAAAAAATTACAAATTTCCAATTTTAGACAAAAATTAATTGAGAACTTGTTACTCCAAAAGTATAACAGCTATTAAAAATCCGAAGACACCATAGTATTCCTCACAGAAAAACCTTTCTAAAAATATAAAAATCACTTTTCTAGGACTTGTATTTCAGGAGGAATGGCCATTTATATGTTTGAATCGCAAAAATCCAAAAAATTTACAAATTTCCAATTTTAGACAAAAATTAATTGAGAACTTGTTACTCCAAAAGTATAACAGTTATTAAAAATCCGAAGAAACCATAGTATTCCTCACAGAAAAACCTTTCTAAAAATATAAAAATCACTTTTCTAGGACTTGTATTTCAGGAGGAATGGCCCATTTTAGTTTGAATCGAAAATCCCAAAAATACAAATTTCATTTAGACAAAAATTAATTGAAAACTTGCTACTCCAAAAGTATAACAGCTTTTAAAAATTCGAAGACACCATAGTATTCCTCACACAAAAACCTTTCTAAAAATATAAAAATCACCTTTCTAGGACTTGTATTTCAGGAGCACACATCATAACATATCTTTAAATACTTCAGAGCAAAAATCCAAAAATTTCAAAATTTCAAAATTTTGACAAAAATAAATTAAGGACTTGTTACTGCAAAAGTATAACAGTTATTAAAAACCTGAAGACACCATAGTATTCCTCACAGAAAAACCTTTCTAAAAATATAAAAATCACTTTTCTAGGACATGTATTTCAGGAGGAATTGCCCATTAATATATGTTTGAAATTTCGTAAAAATCCCCAAAAAATTTACAATTTCCAAATTTAGACAAAAATTAATTGCAGAACTGTTACTCAAAAAGGAACAGCTGCTTTACAGAAATTTCTTTAAGGACCATTAGTATTCATCACACAAAAACCTTGTCTAAAAATATAAAAATCACTTTTCTAGGGACTTTTATTTCAAGGAGAATTGCCATTTATATGTTGTTGTAATCGCAAAATCCAAAAATTACAAATTTCCAAATTTAGACAAAAATTAATGAGAACTTGTTAACTCCAAAGAGTATAACAGCTATTACAAATCCAAAGACACCATAGTATTCCTCACACAAAAACCTTTTAAAATCAAAAAATCACCTTTCTAGCGACATTATTTTCAGAGGAATGGCCATTATATGTCTTGCTAGAGTGCGTCTCCTCGCATTATATGTTTGAACCACAAAAATCCAAAATTCAAAATTTTGACAAAAATTAATTAAGGACATGTTACTCCAAAAGTATAACAGCTATTAAAAATCCGAAGACACCATAGTATTCCTCACACAAAAACCTTTCTAAAAATATAAAAATCACTTTTCTAGGACTTGTATTTCAGGAGGAATGGCCATTTTATTATGTTTTGAATCGCAAAAATCCAAAAAATTTACAAATTTTTAAAATTTTAGACAAAAATTAATGAGAACTTGTTACTCCAAAAGTATAACAGCTATTAAAAATTCCGAAGACACCATAGTATATCCTCACAGAAAACCCTTGTCTAAAAATATAAAAATCACTTTTCTAGGACTTGTATTTCAGGAGGAATTGCCATTTATATGTTTGAATCGTAAAAGTCCAAAAATTTACAAATTTCCAATTTTAGACAAAAATTAATTGAGAACTTGTTACTCCAAAAGTATAACAGCTGTTAAAAATCCAAAGACACCATAGTATTCCTCACACAAAAACCTTTCTAAAATATATACATATATATATAACTCATATACATATACATCATAATATATGCCATACATAATATGTTTGAATCGTAAAAACCCCTAAATTCACAAACTTTCCAAGATTAGACCAAAAATTAATTGGAACTTGTTACTCCAAAGTATAACAAGCTATTAAAAATCCTGTACGACACCCATAGTATTTCCTCACAGCACAAAACCTTTCTAAAAAATATAAAAATCACCTGTTCTAGCGACTTTATTTCAGGAGGAATTGCCATTTATATGTTTGAATCGCAAAAATCCAAAAATTTACAAATTTCCAAATTTAGACAAAAATTAATTGAGAACTTGTTACTCCAAAAGTATAACAGCTGTTAAAAATCTTAAGGCACCATAGTATTCATCACACAAAAACCTTTCTAAAAATATAAAAATCACTTTTCTAGGACTTTTATTTCAGGAGGAATTACCATTTATATGTTTGAATCGTAAAAGTCCAAAAATTTACAAATTTCCAATTTTAGACAAAAATTAATTGAGAACTTGTTACTAAAAAAGTATAACAGCTATTAAAAATCCGAAGACACCATAGTATTCCTCACACAAAAACCTTTCTAAAAATATAAAAATCACCTTTCTAGGACTTGTATTTCAGGAGGAATTGCCATTTATATGTTTGAATCGCAAAAATCCAAAAATTTACAAATTTCCAATTTAGACAAAAATTAATTGAGAACTTGTTACTCCAAAAGTATAACAGCTATTAAAAATCCGAAGACACCATAGTATTCCTCACACAAAAACCTTTCTAAAAATATAAAAATCACCTTTCTAGGACTTGTATTTCAGGAGGAATGGCCATTTATATGTTTGAACCGCAAAAATCCAAAAATTTACAAATTTTCAATTTTAGACAAAAATTAATTGAGAACTTGTTACTCCAAAAGTATAACAGCTGTTAAAAATCCAAAGACACCATAGTATTCCTCACACAAAAACCTTTCTAAAAATATAAAAATCACTTTTCTAGGACTTGTATTTCAGGAGGAATGGCCATTTATATGTTTGAATCGCAAAAATCCAAAAATTTACAAATTTTAAAATTTTGACAAAAATAAATTAAGGACTTGTTACTGCAAAAGTATAACAGTTATTAAAAATCCGAAGAAACCATAGTATTCCTCACAGAAAAACCTTTCTAAAAATATAAAAATCACTTTTCTAGGACATGTATTTCAGGAGGAAAGAAAAAAGGCAGGTCACAATAGTTCAGAAAATTAAGCTCAAAGAAAGAGAACATGAGCAATAACTCTACATTACATATAATATATGAATGGCCATTTATATGTTTGAATCGCAAAAATCCAAAAATTTACAAATTTCCAATTTTAGACAAAAATTAATTGAGAACTTGTTACTCCAAAAGTATAACAGCTATTAAAAATCCGAAGACACCATAGTATTCCTCACACAAAAACCTTTCTAAAAATATAAAAATCACTTTTCTAGGACTTGTATTTCAGGAGGAATTGCCATTTATATGTTTGAATCGCAAAAATCCAAAAATTTACAAATTTCCAATTTTAGACTAAATTAATGAGAAACTTATATGGATAAACAGCTGTTAAAATCCGAAAGACACTATTAGTATTCCTCACACAACTTGTTACTCCAAAAGTATAACAGCTGATATACTTTTCTAGGACTTGTATTTCAGGAGGAATGGCCATTTATATGTTTGAACCGCAAAAATCCAAAAAAATTTCCAAATTTTAAAAATTTGACAAAAATAAATTAAGGACTTGTTACTGCAAAAGTATAACAGTTATTAAAAATCCGAAGACACCATAGTATTCCTCACAGAAAAACCTTTCTAAAAATATAAAAATCACTTTTCTAGGACATGTATTTCAGGAGGAATGGCCATTTATATGTTTGAATCGCAAAAATCCAAAAATTTACAAATTTCCAATTTTAGACAAAAATTAATTGAGAACTTGTTACCCCAAAAAGTATAACAGCTATTAAAAATCGAAGATACCATAGTATTCCTCACAGAAAAACCTTTCTAAAAATATAAAAATCACTTTTCTAGGACTTGTATTTCAGGAGGAATGGCCATTTATATGTTTGAATCGCAAAAATCCAAAAAATTTACAAATTTCCAATTTTAGACAAAAATTAATGAGAACTGTTAATCCAAAGTATAACAGCATTAAGAAATCAAACAGACACCATAGTATTTCCTTCACAGAAAAACTTTTTAAAAATATTGAAAAAATCACTTTTCTAGGACTTGTATTTCAGGAGGAATTGCCATTTATATGTTTGAATCGCAAAAATCCAAAAATTTACAAATTTCCAATTTTAAACAAAAATTAATTGAAAACTTGTTACT
Source organism: Trachelipus rathkii (assembly GCA_015478945.1). NCBI lineage: Eukaryota > Metazoa > Arthropoda > Malacostraca > Isopoda > Trachelipodidae > Trachelipus > Trachelipus rathkii. The sequence continues at coordinate 1,963 of JABUQX010059884.1, read as the reverse complement.
CCAAAAGTATAACAGCTTTTAAAAATTCGAAGACACCATAGTATTCCTCACACAAAAACCTTTCTAAAAATATAAAAATCACCTTTCTAGGACTTGTATTTCAGGAGGAATGGCCATTTATATGTTTGAACCGCAAAAATCCAAAAATTTCAAAATTTTAAAATTTTGACAAAAATAAATTAAGGACTTGTTACTGCAAAAGTATAACAGTTATTAAAAATCCGAAGACACCATAGTATTCCTCACAGAAAAACCTTTCTAAAAATATAAAAATCACTTTTCTAGGACATGTATTTCAGGAGGAATTGCCATTTATATGTTTGAATCGTAAAAATCCAAAAATTTACAAATTTCCAAATTTAGACAAAAATTAATTGAGAACTTGTTACTCCAAAAGGAAACAGCTGTTAAAAATCTTAAGGCACCATAGTATTCATCACACAAAAACCTTTCTAAAAATATAAAAATCACTTTTCTAGGACTTTTATTTCAGGAGGAATTGCCATTTATATGTTTGAATCGCAAAAATCCAAAAATTTACAAATTTCCAAATTTAGACAAAAATTAATTGAGAACTTGTTACTCCAAAAGTATAACAGCTGTTAAAAATCCGAAGACACCATAGTATTCCTCACACAAAAACCTTTCTAAAAATATAAAAATCACCTTTCTAGGACTTGTATTTCAGGAGGAATGGCCATTTATATGTTTGAATCGCAAAAATCCAAAAAATTTACAAATTTCCAATTTTAGACAAAAATTAATTGAGAACTTGTTACTCCAAAAGTATAACAGCTATTAAAAATCCGAAGACCGACCATAGTTATTCCTCACAGAAAAGACGACCCTTTCTAAAAAGTATACAAAATCACTTTTCTCAGACTTGTATTCAGGAGAATGCCGATTTATATGTGTGAATTCGCAAACCAATCCAAAAATTTACAAATTTCCAATTTTAGACAAAAATTAATTGAGAACTTGTTACTCCAAAAGTATAACAGCTATTAAAAATCCGAAGACACCATAGTATTCCTCACAGAAAAACCTTTCTAAAAATATAAAAATCACTTTTCTAGGACTTGTATTTCAGGAGGAATTGCCATTTATATGTTTGAATCGCAAAAATCCAAAAATTTACAAATTTCCAATTTTAGACAAAAAAAAATTACTCTAAAAAAAATTATTCCAAAAGTATAACAACTACCAAAAACTTTCCATCAAACCAGTTAGTCTATAACCCAAAAAGTTGCTAAAAAAATATAAAAATCACCTTTCTAGGACTTGTATTTCAGGAGGAATGGCCATTTATATGTTTGAACCGCAAAAATCCAAAAATTTCAAAATTTCAAAATTTTGACAAAAATAAATTAAGGACTTGTTACTGCAAAAGTATAACAGTTATTAAAAACCTGAAGACACCATAGTATTCCTCACAGAAAAACCTTTCTAAAAATATAAAAATCACTTTTCTAGGACATGTATTTCAGGAGGAATTGCCATTTATATGTTTGAATCGTAAAAATCCAAAAATTTACAAATTTCCAAATTTAGACAAAAATTAATTGAGAACTTGTTACTCCAAAAGGAAACAGCTGTTAAAAATCTTAAGGCACCATAGTATTCATCACACAAAAACCTTTCTAAAAATATAAAAATCACTTTTCTAGGACTTGTATTTCAGGAGGAATGGCCATTTATATGTTTGAATCGCAAAAATCCAAAAATTTACAAATTTCCAAATTTAGACAAAAATTAATTGAGAACTTGTTACTCCAAAAGTATAACAGCTGTTAAAAATCCAAAGACACCATAGTATTCCTCACACAAAAACCTTTCTAAAAATATAAAAATCACCTTTCTAGGACATGTATTTCAGGAGGAATGGCCATTTATATGTTTGAATCGCAAAAATCCAAAAAATTTACAAATTTCCAATTTTAGACAAAAATTAATTGAGAACTTT
>JABUQX010059882.1:0-19461 GCA_015478945.1 Trachelipus rathkii | reverse complement strand
GCATATAGTTACTTGAATACTAGTATAATAATACTAGAAATATAGAAATATTCGCTTATTTTTAAATATAGAAGTTGAAAGTGAATCCCACACACTTATTACTTTTAATTAGAAAATAAATTAGTGAAACAAAAAACAATTTACAAATTTTATATCATATTATGTATTATGTAGAGAGAGAGAGATTAAGAGAGAAAGGAGAAGAGAAAATTCACCGTATGAGACCAAGAGAAAAGAGACTGAAGGAGAGATGAGATAGAGAGAGTGAACCTTAGATTCCGAAAGAGAAGAAAGAGAGAGAGAGAGAGAGAGAGAGAGATGAGAGAAGAAGAGACAGAAAGAGAGAAGAGCAGAGAAAAAAAGAGAGAGAGAGAAAGATATGAGAATGTTATATTTTATCGTCTCATAAGATAAAAAATATCGAATGAAACCTATTAAAATAAAGTTTGAAAATAAATTTTGAACTTTTTGAGCAAAAGAAATATTGTAGAGAAAATTATTAGATTCCTTTGTTGAATATATCAGGCAAAAACATTTAACACCCTTATTATATTTTGGAACGGTAAAGATAATAATGTATTCTTACATATTCAATAATACTACTTGTTGTTTGTTATTCTTAACTAAGAAATTTTTGCGAAATCTAAATCAATTATAAAAATATTAAAAGCAGTAGACAAGTTAATTATGTAAATTATAAACCAAATATAAATTTTAGGTGAAAAATTAAAAAAAATAATCTGAAAATTCTATCGAGCCCGTAAACTTTTATTTATGAGACAGCTGAGATGCACGATGAATCAAATCCGTCAAAAACTCCCCTCAACTCGCATTTCTGATGTCCTAATCATGCTTTAAAGCATTGGAAAATTTCCATGTTCAGGACAAATAAGATTAAAGAGCAATGTGGCTAAACTCTGAGCACTACGACTAATAAAATACTATGAAAATTGTATCATGACTTAGCTTGTCTTAAGCAGCTTTGTTATGCATCCCATGCACCATAAACATTATCATCACCAATATAATATATAATAGTTTTATATATAAATATCATATAAATTTAGATATATATATATATATTATTATATATTAGTTCACTTTTATTACTATAATTCTATAAATAATTATATATATATACTTTATTATATATATAAAACTTTATTATGAGCCCTATAATATTATATAATTAAGTACACTAATATTACAAATATATATACTATATAAATTATATAAATATATAAAGGTATATATATATATCCCAATATAATATTAATATTATATTATATACCTATCACCTAATAGATAGGATAGATAGATTCATATATATATATTATAAATATATTATTATAGTATATATAATAAACATATATACCTATATATAAAATATATTATATATATATATATAATATACCTATACCTTATATACCTATAATATATATATACCACAATATATATAATCCATATATATAATATATATATAAATATAATATATATATATATAAATATTATATATATATAATATATAAAATATATAAGATCCTTACTATAATATATATATCATGATAAATAATATATATATATATATATAATATATAGGTAAATTAGTACTAAATATTATATATATATCAATATAGAAATAATATATTAGAAGAATAAAGCTCTTGCTTCATGATAAAATACATAGTAAAAAAAAATCTGCTTCTAAAGTAAAGCAACAAAATAAAAATTCCGTCCAAAGTTTTAAAGCCTGTCCGACTTTCGGGTCGAGACGACAGCAATGTTATTTCACACGTTTTAAATTTTTTTCTTCTTCTTTTTTTTTCTTTTTATTTTTTTAATTCCCTCAAAGATATATATTAAAAAAAGTATAAAGTTACTTACAAAAAAAAAAGTTCACTACTTGTTAAGGTTTCTTTATGCCTAAAACAATTTTTAATAATTTGTGAAAATTTCCTCCCACTTAAACTTCTCTGCTAAAAATTTTACTAAAAACAATTTACTATAGAATTTTCCTGCAAATAACCTAATATCTAAAATCGCATGTACTCATACTAGGTATATAAGTAAGAGTTTAAAATCGAGCTAAAAATAGATGCTAAATTATGAAACCGGAACTTGATAATTCTACGTCATAATTAATTCCATTCCTGAAAATCTTAAATATATTATAATATTAATTAAATATTCACTCATAAATAAATACTATTAATTATATTATATCATATATACTATTATTAATATATATTATATAATAATATAATATCTATACTATTAATATATATATATTATAATTACTTCTTATTCATATACTACTAGAACAAATAATATGATATATAGGCCAATTAATATACTATAATTAACCGATAAAATTATATATATGATAAATACATATATATATATATATTATATAAATATATAATATAAATTATATATATATATATATATATATATATATGGGGAGAGAAATGCCATCCAAGGTTGGCTGGGACATTCATCGCCACCTATGTTGCAATTTGTTTGTCCCTTTTGTTTTTCTACCGAATACCTCTGAGCATAAAAATACTATAGATCTAACGCTAAACCAGACATTAATGCTCGTTGAAAAACCAGTTCAATTCAATCTCATTTGATCCATCAACTCACTATAGAATTGGTAGAAAAATTTCTTGAACAGTTTCTCTTCAAGATAAATCGAATCGTAAGAATTTAGTGGCAACCATGAGCAAAACTTAATTTCATTTATGAAGTTTTGGGTTATACACACAAGGAATTCTAAAATGAATTTTAATTTTTTAAAAATTCTTTAATTAGTGTTTATATTATAAATATATATAGTTATTTAATATATTATATATATAATATATATAAACTAATAATATATAATATAGTTATACTTATATATATATATTAATACCAACGTAGATAAAAAAATTAATAAACTTTATCTATACATTCACATGCTTCATATTCACTTATATACTATATATATATATGAGCATATCATATAATAAAACTTATATATAGTATTATAATACTTAATTACATAACACTAATATGAGATAGTAAATAATATACCATTATAATATATATATATCAAAAAACTAAATATATATAATATAATAAACTATATAAAAATATTAATTATACATATATATATATAACTTACATATATCATTGGACTATTAATAAATTTCTTATATTAATCTCTCTCTCTCTCTCTCTCTCTCTTAATATAAATATTACGAAATACATCACATCAGAAGTTAGATATAAAATCTCTAAATATATATTTCTATAATTAATATATATATATATAATAATATAACTATAATATTTATACTAATATTATATATAATTAAATATACAATAAATAAATAATATATAAATATATAATATATAATATAATATATATATATATATAATATATATAGTATACCATATATATGATATAATATATAATTAATATAATATTATGATTATATATATATAAGTTTATTCATATCGATTGAGTGATCATATTAGACTCACCACATCCCAACCTTGCCGAAAACTCCTTGTAGCCATCATCCGACAAAAAATAAATATTTTTTAAATATATATAATACCTTTTTTAACCTCGTTTTTAATAAATATATACCAATATATATATTAAATATAAAATATATAAATAATATTATTATATTATATTATATAGTATCTTACTTACAATATATATTATTTATTTTATTATTATTAATTTATTATTATTATTTTTATATTTATTATTTAATCTATTTATTCATAAGTATTTATTAAATTTATATTTATTTATAAATATTTATTGTATATATCCTCCTACCTATTCTCACAAAGGTGGGTTAACGATGAAGTCAGTATTTGTATCAAAAACTATCACCACCATCACCGAAAAGACAAATATGATGTAAGGAGGTTTTCAGCCACGTTGACAACAGCGAAAAGAGAAAATTTCTAATAATTCTCTCATTATGATGGAAATCCGCACAATTCACCTCGCTAAAATAGAATGTTATGCATATTCAAAAAATTTTATACTTAATAATGTTCATATAAATATAACCAAAAGAAATTTGGGTAATCTGAACTCTCCAATCACATACCTTCAAATAAAAAATTAATGTTTAAAGATTTTAAACTGTATTTTAATAATCCTTTCAGTAAAATTATTTTTTTTTTCTTTTAGTATGGTCTGAAACCTCAAATGAAAGAGTGTCTCTCTCTAACTAAAAATAGTGCGGTTCTTCAAGTCCATTTAGAATACACCTTCTCGACAGAGTGGTCCCTAACAACGAATATTTCCTTCTTCTTTCTAGACCCCATAATTTGCCTCTTCACCTTTTTATTATATTATTAATATATATATACTTAAGTTATTTTATAATTATTTATATAAAATATATTATAATATACCGGGTATATATTCCTATAATTCTACTTATGATGATATATTATAATAGAACTAAATATATATTATTCCCTAATATATTTATATTTAGTATAAAATATTAATATATATTATATAAAAATAATATATAATATATATAATATATATATATTGCAATAATAATAACAAAAACATAATATGTTAAAAGAAAAACATATTAATGACAATGACATTACAAATTAACTGCCTTCTCTGCGATTGAACCACCGCTTGTGCGAATAAAGAGACAATATTACGATGCTTTACGACGAAAGCTATCCTCCTAACCAAAAAAGTCTTTGGTTCCAAAGAAACAGTTTTAAAGGCAAACCGACTCCCGTCAAGCGACATCACCAAATGTGTCCATCAAAACTGTCCTATCCCTGTAGGATATTCTAATATTGCAAAAAAAATAATATATATATAATAAGTATATAATATAATATCTCATAAAATATTATATATATATATATAAATTTATATTATATTAGTATAAACATATTTTTAATTATTAAATATACTATATATAAATATATATATATTATATATATATATATAAATTATTATTACTAGTATTATATACTTATTATATTATATATATAATATAATATATTTATAATATAAAATATATATATAATAATAATAATATATTTATAATATTCTAATATATATATATAAATACTATATCAAATATAATATATATATATATAATATATATTATAATTATATAATATATATATTATACTAAAAGATATAATTAATATAAATATAATATATATTAAATATAAAAATATATAATAATATATATATAATATAACTATATAAATCTATAATATATATAGACTATCTAAATATACAATATATATCATATCACTAAATACATATACACTACCTCACCTACCTAACTTCACTATTATACTTCACGTACTATATATATTATCACACGTATGAAGCTAACTAATATATAGTATAATATATATTATTAAAATATAGATAATAGATAATTATAATAGATATTTAATTAAGTTAAAAAAAATATATAAATATAATATATATATATAGTACATAGTATAATTATATATATTATATATATTATATTAATATTAATATATATATACGTAAATTAATCACAAATAGTAATTAATAAAATAAATACATATTATATATATAATATATATGATATGTATAATAATATATAAAAAATAAATATATAGTGAGTATAAATTATATATTTATATAATTATTATATAGTAAAATAATTAAAATAACAAATTACTAATATTTATAAAATATAAAATATATAAATTGATACAATATAATATATTAAAATATATATACCTAATTATACCTATATAATATATATAATACATTTAATATTCCAAATATATATATATATAGTATATATTATATATTATATATTATAAACTTAAAGTATATAAATATTTATATAATTATTAAATATATTATATTATACAAATTATATTATATATATACACTTGATAATATAAATAAAATATATAAAAATATACTATATAATAACAATTATTATATAAAGATCTTATACAAATGAAATATATAAGTACAAAAATATCTATATTTAAATTCACTCAATTATAGAGTTTTAACAATCATTACTAAAATATATAAAAAAATTATATCTAATATAAATAATAAATATAATATATATATATATTATATAGAATACTAATAAAATATATATATATATATTACAACACCTAATATAACTAACCTATAATATTATATTATAGATATTATCAATATGAATATATATATATTATCTTATATTATATATACCAATATATATATATCACTATTTATCACCCACGTTAAGAAAACCCTGTCGACCAGGAAAATTTAAATTTTCACTTAGTAACACTTTGGTTAAATTGCTTTTAGTATAATTTAAAATTTCTATTTTTGAGGAAAAAAATAAAATATCCAATAAGTGAATAACTGATTATTATCATGTAATGTCATATCAGTATTATTTGACAAATAAATAAAAATAGTATAAAATTTACAAATAAACATATAATTGGTAACAACCAATTGCCTTCCAATCCACACTGACTTATATTAATATCATTGACAATTGGTAAACTTATAAATGAATGATGCTATGATTACAGGTTATTATAATAATTATATGAACATAAACAGGACTATCTATAAATAAATCTAATTAATAATATATCCAAAATTTTAACATTAACCTAATAAAATGAGCAATCTCCTCCGACATAAAGTTTCTATCATAATCTGAGGCCTGGAAACTCGTTATGTTATCTACCTTACACTAGTTCTAAAGTAAGTTTACTAGAACTAGCCAGCTTCACTAGATACCGCTCCAAGGAGCCCGAACCACCAACCAACCAGGCTGAGGTTAATTATGATAAAACCCGGAAAAATTTCACCGATTTAATGGAAAAAATACACTATTTTTATATATCACTCTTTATTAAATAAAAAAATGGTATACAATGCATGCTGTAGACATAAATTCTTAAGATTTCTTGTGTCTTTATACTATATTAACAGAATATTAATGAAGCCATGCATATAGATGTCTTAAATAATATATAACAAATTATTATATATTATTATATTATATAATATAAATAGATAATATACCGTATATATATTCTATACAGTAATGATATTGATGATTAACTATAAATTATAAAATATAATTATTATATATTAAAAAATAATATATATATAATAATATATAATAAATTATTAATATATCTTATAATTATTATATTATATAAATAGATTTAATAATAGCGTAAATAGGATTTATATTTTATAAATAATAGAAATTATTAGTTTTTAAAAGTTATAGAACTTATTTTAATATGGAAGGTTTATATATAAAGTGAGCAAAGTATATATATATAATATAATTAATATAATAAGTATTACATCACTAAATGCAAGAATATATTATAGTAGTATATAAACATATATATAAATTATATATATATTCATTATATTAAATAATATTATTAAAAATGGTCCCTATATCAGTGTGCACAACTAGATAAGCATTAAAAAGTCATCCATGGGAGATTGTGGAAGTATCGTCTTACATGTTCAGTGAACAGGCGCCACTATTATTCCTCATATTCCCATTAAAATGATTTAGCCCCAGGATCTTAAATTGCAAAAAGTTTACTATAAGTTGGGAACAGATAATACCAAAGACTACCTCATTGAGATACTAGAAGAAGGATGTATAAAGATTCAAAATGATCTTCTCACCTAATACTCTTAAATGGCAATAATGGTCAAATGAATATTAATACTAGAAAAGGTAAGTTCTTCAACTAGTTACTCAAATAAAATAAATTAAACTAACGAATATCACCGTACTATGCAACGGATTGTCTTGAGTCGGTGAACCAAAAAAAAGATTAAGTTATATTATATAACTTAAAAGGTTAGCTACGTCAGTGTTTGAAGCATGGAATAAACAACTAATAAAGCTGGCATAATAAATCGCAAATTGTTGTTACACAGAGCAAAGAAGTTTTAATAATATCCAATAATACTATGCTCAGGCCTAGTATTACTAAATGTGCAACAAGTTATCGACCCTCTATTTATAACAAAACAGATTATGCACAGAGAGTGGAACGTGCAGTAGCAACTAATATGATTCCTTGGGCTTGACGTAATCTATGAGGAGATACGAAATTAGAAAATGTCTTCTGTAGAAAGTCGAGTTCTGCAGAGTGACATTGATACAAGGTCTAAAAATATTCACTATTCTATTGATAATCACGCGCAACACAATTACAATATCTACGCATAAAATAAGCATGGACGGAGTGATACCAGGCATAGTACAGAAAAATCCGAATAAAAAGCATGCATTCTTGATTATAAAAGAACAGTATCATCTATATAATTAGGGTTGGTAAATTGTTATAAAATTTTATCATGATCCACCCAATAAAACAATAAATATAGTATATTTTGTTTACATAGTGCAATACGGAACAATGCCCCGAATAATATTTAAGCTACAGTTAGTTATTATAAATAAAATTTCTATCCAACTTACAGAATACCATGTAAAATCTAACTAAAAGTCACTCAATAAGTCTATTATTATGTAACGATAGCGTATCTACTCAGCTATCAACTTTATTATCTGTTTTAGCACTGATCGAAACTTTTGTAAGTATCTATGTAAGGTAATTGACAAACCCTACCGCTTGGTTAGCGAAAACAATTCTTGGGGTTGATTTAATGTATTTAAATTTGTCTCTAAATATATGTTATCCCTAACATGAATTCAATTAGTGTATTATGATTACTATATAGGAACATTACAGGAGAGAGAGCAAAAATTAAAGTAATAGAAACATAACTCTAACCTATTTTCAATTAATGTCATAAATTATTCAATTTATTCTATATGTGACAAAGCATGATATATCAACGATTTTAATGAGTCTTTCTGGCAAACCAAATCAGCCTTAGATTTATTCGCGCATTAATAATAGTCGAATACTTTCCTATATCCAACCTTTAAAAATATTATTTTAGGTAAAATACTTATTCCAAATAAGAAATTCATTAATTGACTTCTACGGGCATCTAGTGTCTATACAAGAGAGTAACATACCCAAATTATAATGATAACCTCAGCGTGAGTATAAATGAAAATACGCATCTGTGTGCACCATAATCGTTCATTGATATATAGAATCTCACTGGATGAAGTCATGATATTTAGCGAATTCGTAAATTTGTAGATCAAAAATTACCTTTATTCTAGTAATACTTTTATCTGCTTGAATGAAGCTATAAATCTTTCCGTGTTTTTTCAGTGAATATTTAATGAAAACAAGTCATAATAAATAAGGAATAGTTTATATATTCTCCAAGCAACATTACAATATCAAAAAGTATATTACCCTGTTGATAGCGAATGCTAACACATATACTATAAGAAACTTTTTCATTAACAAAAAATATTAATATAAAAATGAGAGTTCATATGAATAAATCGCCATTTCCCTCCTGAAAGTTTAATATGATAATATTCAATAAAATATTCTATATAAAATAAGCACTACGAAAAACAACCTATATTTATTCCTCATCGTCTGAGAAATGGCCATAAAAATATCTTGATCAATATCTCTAAAAAATGTAACGAAGAATATGAACAAAGTTATCTTATTTAAGATATCTCATTTTTTTATCACCAAAATAGTAGACAATAAATCAATTTTAATTAAATTTTTAATTATCTTTAAATAATGGAACGTCAATTGATTACTATAATTACTAACAATAAAAAATTAAAAAAGATACACTCTATTGTATATATATATATAAAAGTATTAATAAAAATATAGTATTTTTTTAAAGACTAAATTAATTTCAAATTATAATTCAAAGTAGGATGAATATGAACAAGAAAAAACTGAAAAAACCATAATGCAACGAAAGCCTACTTCATCTTATATAAGATAACATGTAAAATTATAAAGTTGTAGGATTAATAAAAAGACATATTAATAAAATAAATTATAATAAATATCTATATTGATTTAAAAAATACTAAATAAATAAAAAGAACTTGTGTAACCAAATTTATTGGTTTATTTATAATGGGTAGCTTTTTTGTTTGGGCCTCGCAACGTTACTGATCACACTTTTAATATATATGACATAGCTCAAGAAACTGTCAATTCCTGTATTATATAGTAACGTAAATATATAAATCATAAATATATTATATATATATTTATACTACATAATAAATAATTGATAGATAAGAAAATATAAACGTATAGGAATATATTATCATATAACTAATAATATAATATATTATAAGTTATATGATACAAAAATGTATACTCTATATATATATTATAGAAAATAATCTATATAAATATCTTAATCTATAAGAAACTAGAAGTTTGTACTATAAATAGATATAGTATAATAAATTAACAATATTATAAAATAGTAGATATAGTAGATATGTATATATATAAGTAATATATATATAACATATTATTAAAGTTTAATATTATTATATATTAACGATATATATATTTATATTATATATAATACTAATTATAAGTATTAATATAATATATATAATATCTATACATTATAATATATATACTATTATATATAATATATTTCCAGCTCACAGACCGGTTCAGATTTTTGTTCTTCTTCTACACGTACTTCCTACGATAATAAAGTAGAAATTATTAATATATAAATATATTATAATTATATATAAAAATATATAATATAAATTATAATATTATATAATATATATATATATTATATATATAAACAATATATAAATATATACACGGTAAATACCACATACACATAACCTAATAATTAGCAAACAAACTTTTCTTTGAATCAAAATTAAACTCCCACCTTTTGGTATCTTTGCGCATATGCATATATTTATGGTAATAATATAATATTAATTCATTATTATATAATAATAAATAACCTATATCATATAAAAATAAATATAGATAATTGATATTTAAATGTTATATACCCATTATATAATATTTATATAAAATATATATTATATAATAAATAATATATATATATAAGGTATATTATATAATATATAAATATAATGTAATAGATAGTTATATATATATATATATTTATTAATAGTAATAAATAATATATTATATTACAATATTAAATATATATATATATTAATACACTATATTATATATATATAATATATATACAATATACTAATATATAATATAATATAATATAAAATATTATATACATATATTATATATAGGGGGTTTATATATAAATATATATGATTATATTATATAATAGATAATTATAATAATATATATTAATATATTATATTATAAATATTTATTATATAATATATATATAAATAATATATAAATAATTAATTAAGATTATAATATATTATATTATTAATAATATTCTTCCCAGTGATGATCGAAACAACGCAACCGCAAGAGCGAAGCAACCCAATGCCACATATTTTGACTATATCCGCAACCAAGCAACCTCAACTGCGTTACACTGTCTAACAACCGCAACTGCAACCAGACGTATGTCACCTGCTGTCTTTCACAACCGAAACCTCTGTTTCAGAAATCTATCTTTTAAAATACTCTCTTCGCGCACTTAGCCTAGACTATACGTAACAAAGTTTTCATGTTTACATTCAAAAATTACAAATATCTAATATAAAAATGGAACCTCTAAATAAATCGGTACTTTGCATTTCTTAACTTTCGCACAGGATACAAGAAATTAATATAGAGTTATCCGGATTAAGAAAAACGTACTTTAATCGGTGTGGGAGTTTTCTTGAAAAATCCAAATGAATAAATCAAAATTGCAGATTATGCTTTAATTAACACTTTATATTCTCGCAAAAGAAAAAACAACCACTAATTTAAAAAATCAACTACGATCGTTGCATGAAAAAACAAGAATATAGAATCTTTGTGAAAAATGGAAAAATATTTATCTGAGAAGAGAGAAAGAGAAAAAAAAAGAAAAGAAGACACCTCTGCTAAAAAATGAAAAAATTGAGGCAAAAACGTATAAATCTTCAAACCTAGACGTAATGCAATATCACCAAAATTAACCTCCTTGTACAATAAATTCAAGGATAAAAATTTCGATTATCGACAGCAATGATGACCCATTATTATGCAGGATACTCTCTTGAGCTGTTTTGGAAAGCATGACTTTATTCGATCGTAAACTCTAAAAAACTGAAAAAAACATCAATTAATAAGAAGATCCATCTCCTCTCATAAAAAGTTTATATGAAATTTGAAAAAAAATATAATAGATAATAATAATAATAATAATAAGCCAAAAATAATATAGTAAATAATAATAATAAAATAATAAAATTAATAATTAATAATAATAATTAATATAAATTATATTCACACTATATTATTATTATTATTATTATTATGAATTATGTTTTATTATAATATTATATTATTATATTTTTTATTATTATTAATATTATTATATTAAATTATTATTATTATTAATATTATATATTATCATTATTATTATAATTGATAGTATAATAGTAGTAGTAGAATATTAGTCCAGTAGTAGTAGTAGACATGAAGAGTAATAGTTGTAAAGAAACAAAGCAATTTTTAATTTGCCAATGATGCGCAACGGCAAAAGCAACCGCAACCGACAACCGCAACCGCCCACAAACCGCAACACAACAGCAACCACAAACAGTAGTGTGAAAAAATTAAAACCGCAAAAAAAAAACGCAAAAAAACCACAACCTGGTTATGCAAAAATTCACTGCGCTCCATGCACTTATATATATATATATACTACTATTAAACTTATTATAAATAACTATTATAAAAAAACCACCACACTATTAATATATATACATATATACATACCAAATTATATATATATATATATATATTATATAGCACTATATAGATATATATATAATAAATATCTTAAATAATATAATTATGTTACTTTGATATAATATACTATTTTTAATAATAGTTATATATATATATGAATTAGTAATATATATATTATAACCTCTATATATATATAACTAAATAATAGATATATATATATTTAATATAGAATAATTATATATAATATATATATATATATAAGCCCTTATGTTTAAACTTCTCAAGGTTTTGAATTTTTTTTTTTTCTAAAATTTCTGAACATAGCTTAGATGAGTTATACTAACAATGGAATTTATTGGTGATGACTATTGATTCAAAATTCGAAATATTAAGAGTAAATTATTTAAAACATCACATTTATATCAATAAAATTTTAAAAAATTGAAATAATCTCCAAAAAGTACGACACTAATCAGCAAAAAACCAATACGAGATATTTGAAAATCAGACGTATAAAAGCTTATTACAAAAATCTAAAAATAGCAAAAAAAAAAACAAACTGAAATATTTTTTTTTCATAAATAAAATATCTTCAAAAGGTGCAACTTACAGCAAAACCAAATTACTACCTGCTGTTGGCTGTTGCGTGGGACTTATTACAAAATGAAAGGAAAATAATAAAAAAAAAAAAAAATAAAAAAAAAAAAAGATATTTAGGCTTAAATAATACTTATTTTCCCTATACCCCGAATACGACGGCGAGTAACCCCCGAGACACCCAAATAACCAAAAGCGGGGTCCGGAAGACCCTCCCCGAAGAGGAGCGGGAGAGAATAAAAGTCCTACCCTGTCGTCCCCCGGGAAGGCCGAGAGACCCCGGACTCCTGCTATCGATAATTTCCTTAATATTCCTTTATAAAAAAAAAAAAAAAAAAATCTAAAAACTGACGGAATCGAATAAAAACGTAACTGCCCTAATTTTTTTGAATCTGTTAAATTCACCCCTTAAATGACTGTTAGACAGTCTCTATACCTAAAAACCTATAAAAAAAAACAAAAAAAAAATCCTAAAACTACATTCTACCTTCCATCACAGCCTATAAATATATATATATATATATAATATATACAATATAGAAATCATAATAAATATATATATATATATATAAAAATATTATTATTAAAATATATATAATATATATAATAATATAAATAAAATAAATAATATATATTAATATCCATATATATATATTTTATTAGTTGATATATACTATATATATAATATTATACTATATCTATAAATTATATACTAATATAATTATATATATATATTAATATTATATATATATTACTATATTATATATATATAATATTATAGTATATATTATTTATATATAAATTTATAAATAAATATAGTAGGGATATATATATATAAATAAAATATATATATGTATATAATAAAATATATATTATAGTATATAAATATATAAATATATTCACTACTATATATACAAATATATTATATATATAAATAATAAATATAAAAACTATATATATAATATAATATATATTATATAAAAATAATTCACAGCTCGTAGGAAGATATTATCAAGAAAAGAACAGGCAAATTATGACCGGTATGACAATTTCAGTCGAGCTGGGGTGATCGTCAATCCGCAAGAAACCTTTCAATCCGATCCCTAATAATATTTCAGTACTGTCTCTTGGTAAAAAGGTCGGAAGAAAAAAAAATCACCGGAGGAAGACATAGTTTTACTATATAAAATGAATTTAAGTCAGTACATATCTTAATAAATGGAAGAAAATTAATTAAGTTTGGTAAGCATTTCTATATGTGCTTCGAACAAACATGTAATATATATATATATAGTTAAATATATTATAGTAATATAATACGACACTATATATAAATATATATAATGATATAAATAATATATATATATATAATATATATATATATATATATATATATATTATTTATATAATATATATATATTAATATAAATCCCCGTACCAACACATACACAAATTAATATACATACACATAACACTCTACTAATGATCAACACTACACATCATATAAACACTACCCATCATAAACTACACCATCACCAAACTAACATATAAAAACAACACCCTCAAACAATAGCACCACTCAACAATCACCACGGCTATATACATATACGCACACACCTGTCCTTAACACACACGCTCACCCTAAACGCATCTGGTTACAGCGCAATCAACCATGATTAACAAACCCTCCATCTAAGCTCAATAGAACCACACCACCCCTAAATATATACTATATTATATACATATATCCGTATATAGTATATATATATATATATATATATATATAATATATAATATATAATAAATAATAACATAAATTATAAATAATATATAAATACCATATAAATAGAAGTGATGCCGCAGTTTGAGCGATGCCAGCCTTTTTGATATGAAGAAAGAGCTATCGCGTCTAAACTTGGAAATAATTCTACACCTATGGGATAGACAATCTTAATTAATAATCTGTATAGCATATACAACACTGACCGCAGCACATCGTAGGCATGCACGTGCTGCTAATGTGAGTTCGTTGCTTTCCAAAAACAACGATGTTACATAGTAAATAAACAAACAGTCGTTGCATTTTCCATATTTCACTACAAAAAATAAATTCCACTCAAATGTTTTCACATAAACATATAAATATCTGAATGAAACTCACATGAGTATTTCTGAAATCCAAAACCGGATAGTTCTTTATTAAAGGAACAATTCTCCAATCTGCCATCGATATCTTTTCATCAAATTTAAGACATTTTTGTCACGCTTTGCTCCATCTCACTAAACCTGAATCTTTTATTGTCTTGTGTATCAAGACACTCCTCTTCAGAGAATAAAGGTAATAAAATCCTTACATAGCCATCCAACAATTTAGTGAGGCATATAATCTTCAATAAATATACAGTGCATGTAGTGTACGTACACAAACACACACACACACAATATATATATATATATATATATATATATAATATATAGTTATACTATATACTATAATAGTAAAGATTATATATACTAGATATATATATCATATATATATATAATTACTATATATATATATATTTCAGAAGTAATTTTGATATATTATTTAATAAATAAAAGCTTAACCCTAATCAATACTATAAGTTATATATAATAATATATATAGTATATATAGTATAATATATATATATATATGTATATACTAGGTAGTATATATATATATATACAGGTATATATATATAATATATATAGTCAATATAATATATATAATACTATACTATATATCATAATATTAGACATATATATAGTATATATACTATATCGATATATATATAATATATATATATATATAGTTATATATATATAATCAGTATATAATATATATCTATTATATATATTAATATATATATAAGGTATATCTATGGACTATAACATATATAATGAATCTTATATATAGTGATACTATAGACGATACATATCAGTACATATATAGTAAATATGAATGAGACCACGAAAAGTAAGAGATATAGCAATAGACTATATAGTAAGAGTAATTGAGTAACTACTATAGATGATAGTATGCATGAGATACAGATAGTATATACTATATATAAGAGAGACTACGAAGACGAGACTATATAGATGAGAGAAATAGTAGTATAATATTGAAAAATATATAAATAGTATAATAGTAATATAATATATATATATATAGATATAAAAGAGTATTATATATATATACTAAAAGTAAATATATATATATATACTATAGTATATAATAAGTATAAGATATATATATATATATATACTATAGTACTATATAAAGATATACTATATGAACTTATATAAGCTGTATAGAAGGGTAGTATAGATATAACGTAGGTAAGTAAGATTAGATATAGTACTATACTACTACTATACGAGATAAAGCTATATAACTAGTAAGTTTGGTTATTTGAAATCAATTAGTACTATAGTAATACGATATTATATGAATGAAATATACTTATAGATATATATATATATAGCATACTAACAGTTAGCCAGTACTATATATATATATATACTGAGAAGTGGATAGGATATACCTACTAGATAATAATATATAAGAGTATGTTGTTTACTAAACATATTAATATTACATTTGTTTATTACTTTTTTTTAATACATAAATGAAATTATAGATTGAATGAACTAGGGGAAAAAAAAAATCTAAAATCAGAAAACTGGACGTGTTGAATTTTATCATTTGAATTAGTAGTGTTAGTTTTCAATCATAGTCAAGAAGCAAATTGATTATTAATATATAATAACTTAATTAAACGTTGATATGTTTTAAACATTTTCTGCTTCAATTGTTTTAAATACAGGAGAATTGAGAGGAGAAAAAGGAAAAATAGCTATTTTTTTTTTATAAGACACTCTTGTTACTTAAATTATAGCTGCAGCGTCCAGTCCTTCCGTATTTGGTTAAAAAATCTTCAAACATTTTAAAAGGGCAGCAATAACTTCATTATTTATAGCTTATTAACGAGAATAAATTAACACTTTATCAAGAAATCGATGAAAATTTTTAAAAAATATTATTTAAACATGAGCGACTTTTTATTCTGTAAAAATTGAAATGAGTAAATTGAAGGGGGCGAATTCGTTAAGAAATTAGATAGAGAGAGACTTTGAGAGAGAGAAAGAGACAGGAGCGAGATTATGCTAAAACAGAAAGAGTAATAACCTTATTACACGATGCCGAGAAGGGCAAAAAAAGAAAGAAAAGAAAAGAAACTTCTAAAAGGGTTACATAAGAAAAATATTGGCTCAATACCTATGCGAAATATAACAACATAAGCATACAATTCGAAAGTATCTAATGAATGCATGACATCTTAGTAACATACATGCATGATAATACATTCACATTTATCTATCTATTAGAGGAATTATTTGTTTGGAGTCTTGGTAGAAAAATAACTACAAAATAAAACTTAATAAGAAAGAAAAAAAGATAACTTTCCAGAAGCGCGCAAATATGCATAAGAAGAAAGTTTGAGTATCCAAACGTACACGAGATACGTTGACGTATGGAAATATACACATAAGCATACAATTGAAAGTATTACATAATGCCATGCATTTCCTATACATACATGCATGATCATTAACATACATTGTGCGTATCTTAATTAAGGGAATTAATGTTGTTAGCGAGTCTTGTCGAAAAAATAACTACAAAAGAGGAAAATTGCGAATAAAGTTTTAGTTATAAAAAGAAAAATAAAAAATAGATAATAATGAGAATAATAATTAATAATAATAATCAATTAATAAATAAATAATAAAATGATAATAAGTAAAATTAATAATAATCAATAATATAATAATAGATAAATATAAATAATAATGAGAGAATAATAATAAATAGAGTAATGAATAATAATAATAATAATAATAATAATAATAATAATAATGAGATAGAGTAATAAATAATAGATAAGTAATAATAATAATAATACATAACATAATAATATCGAAAAAATCAAAAATCAAATCAAAGAATATTTTATTCTCCCTATTGATTACATAGTTATGGCTTACATTAATTACTAATACCAAAGAAAGTCATCATAGATGAGAAGAGGCTACTAAGCAGACGTTTTACGACCATATGAGACATAAAATAATAAATTAATTAAAGAATAATCAAGAAGTTTCCCCATTTACTCACACTTTAGTTCTCACACTAATAATACATTGTTAGGCTTAGAAATTAAATATTAATAATAATAAATAGAAGAGAAAAGGCTACTAGCGGCGACGTTTCTGTCCATAGCAGCCCACAAAAATAAATATAATACGAATAACATTTGTAAAATAAATAAAGAATATTAGAGAGAAATATAAGAGAAATTTAATATACTGTATATATAGTAAATGATAATGATAGGATCAATAAGATAAACTTAGATTAGATAATAATAATAATTTAATAATAATAGAGACGAGAAATGCAAAAGCATATAATAAACAAAGTGAAATTAGAGTAAATAATATGAAAATAGAGAATAGAGACTTGAAAGAAAAAACATTGAAATTGAGAATGAATAATAATAATAATAATAAATAATGAAAATGAGATAGAGTAATGAAGAATAAATTCAACAATTGAAAGAATGATTAATAAATAATAATAATATAATACAGTATATATGAGAGATATGAGAGAGAGAAATAATGAATAATAATAATAAATGAACAGTATGATATAGCATAATGTCGAGTAGAAAGATGAATGAACTAAATTTCATAATAATAATAATGAAATTACAGTATAGAGTAATGAAATAAATAAGATAATAAGTAATGAGATAACATAAATATAGAGACGAAGATGAAGCATAAAGTAAGAGAGTAGATATGAGATAAAGAGCATAATAGAGATGAGAAACATAATAAAAAACTAATAAAGAATAATAATCACTACATAAAATA
>JABUQX010059881.1:27500-35701 GCA_015478945.1 Trachelipus rathkii | reverse complement strand
TATTATATATATATCTATATATATATTAATATTATATTACTATATATATAATATATATATTACTTGTTAATATAATATATAATATATTATATTTATTATAAAATATATAATATATTATTATTATATTATATATATATTATATATATATATTATTATATTTAATTATATATTTATATATATATATATATATTATACCTATATATAATATAATATTATATATATATAATAATATATATATATATAATATATATATATATTATAGTAATTTTTAATTGAGTTATTCGTCACTTATAATACATATTAGTAAAATCTAAATGCATAAATATGCTTGGAGTAGACTAAAGACGGAACGAAAGCGGATTAAACATCAAATATTATAAGAATATTATGGGGGATATAGTATAATCAAAAGTAAATTCATTACTATCACAATTTATCTTATAATAAAATAATATAACGCTTATGAGAGACAGTCTCATATTTTTTATATTACAGTATCGCAGCTCCGACGTAGCAATATATATATTATCATACTTATTAAGTAGTAATTTTTATTAAGTTTTAATTTCTAAAGTGTGGTATTATATAGGTATAATTGGAAGTATGGTAACATATGGTTGTAGAACTTAAAGAGTGTTAGTAGGTAATATAGAAAACAGTTGAGTAGTAACCAACCTAAATATGTAGAAATAAAGCTTTCAATCTAAGGAAAATATGTGAAGAGTGGTTTCCCATACTGGTACTCAGAGCTGGGTATGACCACTATTGTTATCCTCATATATATAAAATGATTATTAGTACACCGGACTTTAATATGCAAGTGATTTTCTATAAGCTTTGCAGATTGATAGTACCAATGTGGCCGATACATCAAGTATTTAGTGAAAGTAGTTAGAATGAGACGTATATAATATATTTCATATATTATATGATCTTGAATAAACTTTACTGCCACGTGCGTCAGCATAAGATAAGTGGCAAATGAATTTTAAACTAGTAAAGATAATAGTTAAGTGTGTGCATATCGTTATCCAATTGAAGGTTTTTATCTCACATACAAATTAATATATATTTATCTAAACTACCGAATATCTGAATGACGGTGAGATAGAGCTTAGATCTAATAGATAGAATAATAAAGAATAAAGTAAATTAGAGTGATGTGGATTATAACACAAATCTCGAAGTATATAATATGAAAGATTAATAAGATCTTAAATTGTGAAGATGGGTGAGAGTATAAGCAAGATGAACTCTAAATGCTAATAATTAGGATAATATGGAGTAATACATTAATAAAACTCGAAAATTGTTAGCTTATAACAATAAGAGACAACTAAGATAGAATAGTATAACGTAGTGATATAATCTAGATATATTAAATGTTAACTATGTTTATCGCACAATAGATTATAAGAGTATATTAAAGATGACTAATCAAGTCTTGGCTAACTCCTTATTTAAAGAAAGACTAGATATGCTTAGCTCAAAACGTAAAGAGAGAGAGAGAAAGAGAAGAATCTGAACAGAGATAGAGAGAGAGAGAGAGAGAATAAAAAACAGAGAGTAAGTGGAAGTTGTCATGGAGAGAGATAGAGGATAGAGAGAGATGAGAGAAAATACAGAGAGTATGAGAGAATGAAGATAAGAGAACATGAGAGAGAAGAGAAATGAAAACTAATAAGTAGAACGAGTAAATGCAAGTAGGAGAAGTAAGAAAGAGAGAGAGATAAAAAAAGATAAGAGAAGAAAGAAAAAGTGCACAAGAAAAGACTAGTAATAAGTAATAGAATGAAGAGTCATCAGATGGTAGGAAAGACTTAAAGAAGAATAACAGAGATGAATAGAGAGGAGTGAGTAAAGGAGCATGCGATATGAAGCGTATTAATGTGATAAGAAGATAGCAAAGGAGAGAGAGGAATACAGAAATCCCTATATATCTTAAGGCGAGCTAAGAGTAGTCACTGCAAAAGCTGTAAAATCGAAGGATGAGGTGAGTATTTACACAGGTTCATTGACCGAGAGAGAGAGTAGATATAATGATAAAAAAGACATATTATCAGCAAAGAATTTAATGAGCTCCATAGTAACGCTCATGAGAGAAGACCGAGAGAGTGAAAGAAGAAGAGAGAGTATAAGAGTGAGAGACGAAAGAGACAGAAAAGAGAGTAAGAGACAAATGAAATATGGACCATAGACACACTCTACGAATTTGTAAAACTGTAATGAATGTTTATTTAAGAAGAGAAGAGTGATAATTGACAAAAGATACAGAGCAGGACATGAGTAGCAAGTTCGATAACTCAAAATTCAAACTACGCGTAACGACACAGTAGAACTAAGTCTAACATAGAATTAGAGAGAATATGAGATGAACAATGAACGATTAATTACTACTCAGTCAGATAACCAACAAACGGCAAAAGTGATCGTATAACATGATAAAAATAGATAACAAGTTCAATCAAGCCCTGAAAAAAAGTACATTGAACTAGTTTTACAAGAATGCAATAAAAAAGCTTCCAAAGCTACCTCCATCAGCATACCTGAAGAGAGCTATCCATAAAGAGTAACAACGCCTAAAAGGAAAAAATAGCAGCACAACACTCAATCAAGAGACTCGTTCACAATCACGATCAAAATCTACAAGCTCCTGAAGAGGTCCGTCATATAATTGGCGAAAAGCTAGTGTGTGTGATTTATAATAATTTATTTGTCATTTATTAATATATATTAAAATCTATTAAATTTGTTGAACAGAGAATATTTTCTAGTGTGATTATGCAAAAAAATTTTTAGGAGTTAAAGACAATGATGCTATAGAGATATTATTGATATAAGGTATATAATGATAAGTATGCTATTAGTAAAGTAAGTAAATAGTATAGAATGTGAGCATAGAAGAGTATAATAGTAGAGTATACAGATGAATAGTAATAGAGAGTATAGATAGCTAATAGAGTACGAAGGCGCATTATAACGATACTCTAAGCGCCCATGGAGGCCAAAAAAAGTTTATACGCCTTATATAAATGAAGGATAGGATGTAAGCATATAAAGTAATAGAGAGAGAGATCATATGAGTAGTAAGAGTATAAGTAATATATATAATGAGATAATATTATATATAGATAGTATGAGTATAATATAGTATAGTGATATATAAGATAGAGAAAAGATAGAATGCATAAGATAAGTATAGATAGAGTAAAGTGATGACATAAACATGTATAATAGATATGTAGAATATATATATAGAGAATAGATATATTAGTATAAGATATAGTATGATAGGAGAAGGAGCAGGAGGAGGAATGATAGAGTAGTTCATGGTGGAATTACTAGAAAAAACTAGGTCAAAGAGATTTAGTCTATAAGATAGAAGAGAGAGTGATAGAGTAAGTTATAACTATAGAGGAGTAGAGGAAGTAAGTCAGATAGATAGAGAAACTATAAAAGAATAGAGATAGAGGAGAGATATATAGAAGAAGTAGATTTGAGACATAGTTGAATGAGTGGGGTGAAAGTATTAATTTCTTCCTTCTGAGACTCTCCATGATAATAGTAGATATAATAATGAGATATAGTAGCTATAATAGTAAGAGAGAGTTAGTATATAGTTAAGAAGATATATAATAGGTAATATAGATATGGTATGAATATATAAGGTATAAAAAATCGTAAATAGAGACTACCTAAACGTGATTAGATTCTTATATATTATACTGGTAGTTAGTAATATCTATTACGAAGAGTAAATAGATAACTGTATCCAATACTTACATTTAGACATCTACATGTCGAAGATAATGATTCATAGTAAGGTTTGCGTCTTGCCTTTTGCGTTAGCAAAATTTGTCAATATATTATCAGTGTATCGAGTAATCGCTAATTTTTAAACGTGCGTGTGGAAATTCATTATAATCACAAGTATAGCATACTTACAAGAGAGAGAGATGAACTGGAGACAGCTAGTTTGGACTAGGTGACGACACAGTCTAACCGAGAGAATATTACTTTTAACCCTCCTATATGATGTGAGAGAATGCTTACTCAGTCCTGAGCAGTATGTCGCGGAGTACATTAAACAATAGGATTTAAAGCAATATCAGATATTTGATCTATATCATAAGGCTGTGTTGTTATAACAATATTAATTCTGTTTGCATTATAGATATGGGGCACAAAGACAGGGTTGAATCATCGACATATTGACGCGTGTCGCTTCACTAAAAAACACAATTTATTAAAAATGAATAAGGTATAGATGAGCACAACACATTTCTCTAAGTTGTCAGGATACGAGTCGAGAATCTTTTTCTTTGTAACATAATATGGAGTTGTTTAAGAATTTTGGAACTTGTTGTGCTAAGGGATGTCTTGGTTTATACTTATTGATATAAATAATTATAAATATCTATTTTGAGTAGAATAATATCGGCTGATATAGTAAAAAACTTAGCCATTATTTAAATTCCTATTGTAACTATAATATCTATGAATAGTATGAAGAATAGCATATAGAGTAAATTTCTTGTTATTACTCTGCTCAGTAATTATATAGTATTATAGATATTAATCATAATTTAACTTCTTAAATAAAGTATTATTATGTGTTAATAAGTATATTATCATTTTTCTTTGGCACAATTCGTAGGTTTCTCTATAATAGAAATACTATATCTATAATTATTACTAATGATTATATACATATCATAGAATTGAATTTTTTATTGGCATAAGAAAAATTAGATCTTAATATATGCTTACTCTTACACATCTCACATTATATATCTTTCAGTTGAGCTCACATTATATTATTATATTATACATGTTATATTAGACATTTACTTCTATTTAGGTTAATAATATTTATTGATATATAAGGATTCAAAATGAATTATATTTTGAAAACTATTATATTACACAAATATTTATTTACAAAAATTTCACTCATTTGCCTCTTGCTTAGAGAAGACTGGTCTCATCTCACATTTTATACTACTCAAGAATATTAAGTATTATAAAGCTTATATATTAACTAAATAGCTTCCCAAACTTGTTAGACTTTACAAACTTCTACTCGAGCTGACACTTGTCCCACATACGCTGTGTTATAATCATCAGAGTAATATCATTGAGTGAAATTTCTACATATTACTATTATATTAAGTATCACAATAGATGCTAGTAGTAGTCCATAACAATAATAATGAATTGCAAAACTGATGAATAAAGTTATAATAAAGAAACTGCTTACTGTTTTATACAGACATGTGGCTAAATATAGCGAGTCTAGAATCTACATAGCCGTATAGTAATATAATGACGAAATAGGGCACACGGGGAGCCTCCGACTTAGCAAAGATTATATAGAACTGCGAAACTGAGAAGCTAATTGTCCACTCGTCTGATACAACACCATACGTGGTAATAATTATAATAATAAATGGCTATAGATGGTTTGAGCCAGTCGTGTTTCACTTCGTGAATTTTGCACGGAAGAATCATCATTGAGAATAAATTTAGTATGATTCCATACTTATAATTTTTTCGGTTGTGTGACTACCCCGTCCAGAGACGCGCTTCAACGTCTAATTCATTGCTTTGAGGAAAACTACATTCACTGATAGATATTTATTTCTACGGCTGAGTAACAGGATTTTTATCTAATAATATCCTTTAATTTAAAACGCTGTTTTCCTTATAGGAGCGCTCATCTTTGCTAATCAGTATCATGCAATGAATAAAGCCTCAGTCTGATCTTATGATAGAGATCTTGGAATAACACTAAGTGGAGAATAAATAACTCGATCAACATAATGACTTTCTATTCACTATTCCAGTCCCATGATTACTTTGGTCCTATAAGTCATTAATTTTTGTGATAAAGTATAGTACAGGGCTTATTTTGATTCACAATTAAGAAGTGCTTCCTTGCAGACAGACGGATAGGTATGATATTATGTGTTATAATAATTCAAATCTCTGCATTAAGTGCTCAGACACATTCATAAAATTTCTCGAAAACGTAGAAACATAATGATCATATGCTTGA
This sequence comes from Trachelipus rathkii, assembly GCA_015478945.1. Classification (NCBI taxonomy): domain Eukaryota; kingdom Metazoa; phylum Arthropoda; class Malacostraca; order Isopoda; family Trachelipodidae; genus Trachelipus; species Trachelipus rathkii. The sequence goes on along the minus strand of JABUQX010059881.1, from coordinate 29,643 downwards.
TATCATACAATGGTAGCGAGCGTGGCCTCGGGGAAGATGAGCTAGTACATGCTTTGGCTAGTACCCCTGTGACTATGACAGTTTGCTTGAGATAAGAAAGTCTTAAGCATTTGGTTCACTTTCCTTATCTCCAACTCCAATTATGTTGACTTATACTTCTCTTCTACATTTGTGTTACGAGCAGCCCCTGACTTTGACTTACTTAGAACACATATATGAGTATCTAGTTCTTTCACGTTTCTAAAAAATAATTATCAATTTTTCGTTTAAGGAGATATACTGGATACATCATTTTCGAATGAGTATCAGCCACTTTCAAATTCTTGGCTATTGGCATGCTTCCACTCGGTTAAATCGCGTTCTGTTACACTAACTGATTTACAACACCGCCTCCAAAATGTTTACAGAGGCCCACACAACGACGAATCCTGACGTGATTTAGAGTCTCTATATATTTAGTCTTGTTTCACAATACTAATCCTCCATTCTAATTTAGATTCCAGTTAATCCAAATGGAATTTGCTACATAGAGTCACTCTTTCGGATTCTTCTCAGATTTAGTACTAAAAAAATAATTCTGTAAATTATAGCTTGAAATTATATTCTCTTTTTCTTTTAGATGTCTCAGTCCTCTGATGATGTGAGGATGACCTGTGCAATACTAAATTGTTATTCGATATAGAATATATTGCGTGATACGTCGCTTGGTATATTCTGAAAAATAGAGTATCTTTCGATTTTGTGATAGCTTCTCTCTCTCACTGTACTATTGCTGTAACGTGAGTTAAATCCTACTAGAATGTCGTTAGCATATTGTTTCAACGCTTCTACCTCAAGATTCTTCGTATTCATGAATTTCCTTCATCAAGCAATTGAAATTGTCACTCAGATCATCCGCACTAATTTTCAACGCATACAGCTATACATTCTCTCGTCTATTGAGTATTATAAAGAATTAGTACAGCCTCATCTGGTATTGTTATGATGGGATCTAACTTAACTACAGTTAATTTTTCTCACATAATCTATTATCTCTTCTGCTTATGGTTGATAATATTGTTTAATATGATCCTTGTGCTTGTTTTCGACATCCATTAATATCAAAACTGCTAAGTTCTCATCTCACTCTTTGTTAATAACAATAAATTATCGTATCACTACTTTAATATCACAACTTATGCTATTTATATCTTTTTTAGTCCTTTCGTCTATATCATTCAATCCTGATGAGACCTCAACTCTATCTCAGTATAGTTTGATAGAGATATGCCCGAGAAGAGCCTAACTGAGTGCTAGAGAGATTCAAGGCTTATACTTATATAAAAAATAACTTAGAATTTTTGCCCATGTAGAATGACATCTCTAACTGAGAGTAACCCCATAATTAAAATATGGTGTGGCAAAATGAAAACTGCTAAGATACTCAATACGAGGAGTTGTTGCGTTTAGATGAGATTGTCAATGAAAGGACAGTTCAATATTAAAGGAATGATCCTCTCATTTCTATTATTCTGTATTTCATGTTTCAAACATGCTGTAGAGCAAGTCTGAGTCTGTTTCTCTTTAATAGAGGTGAAATAAAAAGAAACTAGTCTAAGATCAGAAATTATTTTATAACATTTAATTATTTCTTTCTTAGATATATCAATATATATGTTGCTTTATAGTTATATATCTATATACTATATATCTTATATATATTTCCATCTTGGTTATAGAAAACATCTTATTAGTGAAATTGGCAATATATATATGTATATTAGTGGTATTGCTACTTGCAAGATATAGATCCAAGTCTCTTTGTATACATTACTTTTATTATAGATTATTTACTAGACTCTAATATAATCAACAACTAGAGAAAACATTACAAGTTTTAAAAAATAGAAAAATCATTATTGCCGTCGTTACCAAATTATATGCTCGCCTCCAGTCTAGCAGTGCCCCTGGGTCCCGGGTCACCACATGTGGGCCTCTATGACTTTAAATACGGCACATTCAAATACTACTGTTATATATATGAGTATTTTGATTTATTATCTTTAATATTTATCTATCTCGTGATCTAACTTAAATAAATTGAAAGATTTATGAATAAACAATTAAAAAAGCTTATTTTTTTAAATGTGAAAAATCATATATA